>PNEQ01076487.1:0-62846 GCA_003012365.1 Medauroidea extradentata | reverse complement strand
AGACTTTGACGTCACCAAGATGTCTTCACCAGTCTCTCTCCACAGGCGTAGCACCTTCCTCTAGCACTTCCAATAGCGAACTCTCCAAATGTGCCGATTCTGTGCTTTTATACTAGCCCAGACAGTCGGTTATTCCCCGCATTACAGGGGTCTAAAAATAGATATTTCATCATGTTTCGGATGTGCTGGCAGTCACGTCGGCAGCCCTCGAAGGGTTAAGGCGCAGTTGGGACAGATATCTATGACGTAGTGTCGGCGGTTTTCCCACTATGAGCCACCCGGGCTTTGAGTCATCGGCCAGCCCTCAAGGTGTTACGAAACAGCCGCCGACCACTGGCCTCCAGGAACATGGCACGCAACACTATTATTAGCAATGTTATCGTTGGTGTAAACTAGGCTTAACGTTTCGCACTTCGAGGCCTCGAAGGCTCAAAACGTATCCACCCAGACGGCCATCTTAATAACAATATATTCATTGAAAATAACGCTAGTATATTTGTCTTATAAATGAACTGGTTAATGGAATATACTGTATTTGTACTCCTCGAGTATAATTCAGGACGGTCTGACTGAGCGGAGAAGGGTTGTGGTGGTATAGGGGATTTGCGATAAAATTATCAGTTTTGAAGACCATCTTGTCTAGAATACTATTTTTAAAACATTGTTTACTGTGAACTCACATGTTAACTTTTTAGTATTATGTAATATATACACTTAATTAAGATTGTTAAATATGAAGCTGTGTATATTAAAAAGTAGCAGGAAACCATAAATAATGTCGAAATAAAAAAGTAGCTAGGGTTTCAGAAGAGATCACTTTATCCTGGACCACCCATATACAACGGGGTGGGGCGGGCGAGTTGTGTTTTTGGTCCGGGGTAAAAGTGCTTGATGACGTCAGCACGGCCGACTGGCCCCGGGCGACCTTGACAGACAGCGACCGTCACTACCGGCTAGCTCTTCCTCCCGCACTCCTACACTCGTCCACATTACTTCCTTTGTTCTACTGTATACGCCTTTCACGATACAGTTTTCCACTTGTTATAGTCCTTATAGCATACTTTATGTATATATGTGTGTGTGTGTGTGTGTGTGGCGTTCAGAAACAAACGCCTAATAAGCAATCCACGCAAATCTTGGGCTAAAATAAAGACGAAAATGATAGTTGCAAAATGTTGTACAATAACATTTTGTTATACACAACGAGGCAACATAGGATATGATCTTTGAAAGAACTGTGCGACGGGAGTGCATGACTGGATTTATTTGCTTGGACATACTCCATTGCGAAATAAATGACTGTCAAAAGAAAACTAAAACAAGGCAACATAGGACTGTATTTAGTCCCCTCTAGCACTCAACACATATCTTACTTGGCTTACTATTTTACTACTACTGTACTGTCTTGCAAATTATGGGTACAGGTTAAAATCCTGAGCAGTCCAAACGTGATTCGCCTCAACGGTCCAAGCGCTGAACTAGAGTGCAAGGTTCTCGCCGAACTGTTTTTACTATAGGACACTAAGCGGTGACCATATAAGTGTGTTTTCTTTTCGTATGTTGGCACAATGGGCACTCGTTCGTGGAATAGTTACGTTGGTAATAATCCTGTTTACTAACACACTGCGATGTATTTGAAGCGTGTGGTAGGCGCCGCCCTTAAGCCACGTTATCTTGTGTTTACTGTTTTTTGCAATTATTATTACTTTTTTTAAGTTTAAACGAGACCAGATATCAAAAGACTGTTTGGCAGATTTGATTTAAATGGTTTTTGCCGTGATAGCTATTTTTCATTTTTCAAAACAGGAAATTGTACTGGTTTCGACTTAAAAGGCTATTTACCAGAAATTCCTTAATACATAATTAGCTAAAACCATAGTATTTACTGCCTTGAAAAAAATCAGCCAACATGGAGAATAGGGTTTAAAACCAATCTGCCAAACAGATTTTTTACATCTGCTCTCGTTTAGGCGTAAAAAAATTTACATCACTAAAAAAAAAGTATAAACAAGAGAGCATAGCCTTTAGATTGCGTGACAGATAAATAAACGCTGAAAACATGAATTGATTTCTACGTTTTTTTTTTTCGAAGCCGATGTGGATAAAATACTCAATGACAATCCTAGATAATGTTATTTGCCAACTTTATGAGCAAATATTTATCCAGAAGTACTAATTCGTTACCCGTGATCTCTTGCGCCGCAGTTAAATGCACTAGATTACGGCGTCAGAGATTGTGCCTCAGAAGTTCGTAACACTGGAAATAATTTTGTTTAAAACGTTGGCTATAACTATTGTCTAGGATTGCTATTGTTTAATTTTCGCAAATTGGTTTCAAGAAACCTATAGTTATAGATTAATGCTTTTAGCGTTGAATTATGTACCACGCACGCCCTCTTAAGGCGGCCGCCAGGCTGGTGCTCGAACGGCGTGCAGCGTGTTCGGAGTATCGTATTTTCTCAGTAAACGTGCGTCTACAATGCTTATCTACGAAAAGAAAACACACACTTCAGACTACTTGTGAATGTGACTTTTAAGACATCGCGTACATTGGAGGCATAGGCTGTTTCCGAATTCATAGGATTAATCCTCGGATCCCTGAATCCTCGCAGCCTTCACAGCAATGCATCCTTCCCGGTAAGGGTGCATTTTGTGTATAAACATACCTTCCGAATTCCAAATTCAAACAAATGACTATCGCAAGGGCGTAAGGATGCTTGCCACGCATACTTGAGCCAAGGATGTGTGGAAGGGTGCATCTTGGATCCTCAGTAGAATTCGGACACGATTAAAAAATGGCCGCTTCCTTCATGATGCACTTTTCAAGGATACGAGGGTGCGAATGATCCTTCAAGGCACTATTCGGAAACAGCAATTATTTTAAAGTCCTCAAACTTGGCCAAAATGAGCTTTTCCAAGCGGTTGTTTCATACGACATATGAAACAGATTTGTTCGAAATTGAGGCCTACAAGTACATTGGACTTTGCTACAGTGAAGCTGTCAGGCCGCCTTAACATCGCCAACAACTCACGCCTATCTCAACACGTGTACGCCCTTCACGTGGCGTCGCGGGAGATAGTCTTTGTACGAACCGAAATCAGCTGTCTCGTGAACTATCGCGCACGTGGCTTCACTCTCCGAGGTCCGACAAGCGAGTGTCTCAAAACATCTGCGACTAGCTCCTCAGAAACATCAACTTCTCCCGCGTCTGTAACTGACTAATCACAGCCACGATTACACTATGTTAGGCCACCTCCCCCTTCTCCGATGACAAGTCCGCGGCTACTGACATGTTTACCGTATAATTTAAAATTTTCTTTTTCACACAATATTTACCAATCACATCGCTAACTCATATGTCACACAACAACTCACATACTTTATCCACATATTACTCTGATTTATACTCCCTTTGTTGACCGCTCTCCTGACTGGCGGTCTCTTACACGTGGGCGTGGCTCCTCGCAGCCTTGCTGGAGCTTCAAGAGGACGTGTAGAAAGGTATTTTTTTTTTGTTGGAGGGGGAGAGGGGCTGACAAGAAAAATTGTTGCCGTTTTCGTGCTGATTCTAAGTACCCTGTCTCAAAGTGCGAGTGAAAGGATATTAGGGGAGACAGACCCTGACCTGTTCCGCTGCCACGCAGCTCGTACACTTGTAAACCTCACTCGTCAGGACACCTACGTTATACACCAAAACAACAGCGCATTTTTTCCTCGTATATATTTCAGGTTATCGATTTTTTAACTATTTATTATGTTTTTCCGTCGTAGTATACTACTAACGGTTTACCGCTATAGTAATTTTGTTATACATAAATAAATTTCATGGTTTTTAAATTGACAATATTGAAAAAGAGGTGCGATACCGCGCCTTAAGGGTGGTTCAAACGCAATGAAATAATAATTTTATATTTTTATGAAATAGTGTTACTTTTTAGACGATAGTTGTAAGTACGGTTTCCTCTTACAAAACAAATTTAGCTCGCATAGTTTTCTCATAACGGTGGATCAAAGTCACAATTAGCATGTTGCGCTGCCATACAATTAGCGAAAACCAATTGACTTACTTATTAAATAATTCATGGTTAACTAACGTCGAATGAGTTACGTAATAAACCATATAAAAACTAACAATGCTAATACTAATTTTTTAAAAATTTAAATATTACAAGAAAAAAGTTGCAAAATCAGGTATTTTTTTCATATACAAAAATAGTTTAATGTTTTTACGTAGATCATATCATGTTATTTCACTGTTATTGATTTCACTTCAGGTTGTCAGTTTGTTTTCAATATTTGCACGGCAGCAGTACATGGAAATTTTGACTTTGACCCACCGTTATGAGAAATGTATGCGAGATAAAATTGTTTCGCAAGAGGAAACTGCAGTCACAAGTATCGTCTACAAAACTAAGACTATTTCGTAAAAATATAAAATTTTGTTATTGAACGTACTTGAACACCCTTAAGTTACAAACATTACGCAATATAAGGTGCGTATGCTATACACTATTGTGGGCGTGAGAAGATCATCAAGACTTTGAGGTCAGCACATATTTACTGGCATTCAAAAACAACTAGATGCGATTCACCGCCATGCACCTCTGCAGGAGCACCAGGTACGTTGCATTCTGTGTTCTCGCCGATAACCCTCCCGTTGGTCCACAACACGCCAGACACGCCCCCTGTACTGTACAACGTTCATTATTGATTGCCCGTCAACCAATGGGATGGACTGCCAATCAGAACACGATTACTGCGAAACCACGAGTTTTGTGATTTGCGGGTAAAACTCCAATAAACTGAGATTTAAAACACAGCCAATCATTGGCTATGAAGCGGAGGTGAAGCTGATAAAGGAATATTTTAGTGAAAAGTCAAATTTCCTTGTCATAGATATGATACATAGTATATAAGAGGATACAGAACCCATTCTAAGCAATGGAGTTGTTTGACGAAATTTTTTTTACAGAAATAGTTATCCTTAGGCTACACTTTTCTTATAAAATCCAAGTTTGCACTAGTGAATCTATGCATCTATTTCGGAGTGGCTTTACCCTTCAAAGGCAAGGGTTGTTTATGAAATTAGTGCATCGCGAGCATAGCTTGGAAATAATTTTCAAAGTGTTTTAAAGTAAACTACTGTGAGTACAGATAGAGTACATGAGTTAACCGGTCACTCCAGTAAGTTTGTTTGTGGCAGGATTAATATAAGCCTATCATTGAAAGAGGCTTGTACATATATTGTGACATATAACTTATATAAACGTAGAGGTTTGGCACAAAGCCCTGTCACGTCCCGTCTTGAAAGACGCCAAGGCCAATACCAGATCTTGTCTCCTGTTTCGCCATTAGCTGCTCGCTGGCCTTAAATTACGTAATGATCGCCGCAAGTGTTAAACTCGCTACCCACAGAGAGTTAGGAATCCCAATTTTCACTCTACCAAGTACCGCACTTATTCCTACGTTTCTTAAGTTTTGAAACAAATGCTTCAGCCAGTATAGTGGTTCTTGGGTTGTTCCCAGGTATTGCTGCAAAGTCGATAACTGTACAGTGTTGCATTCTAGTCGATGGTAGACCTACAACCACTGACAAGCTACTCTGCAGCTGGCTGTTTATTATTGAGTGGTCCTTAAAGATTCAGTAGTCAGTAATCTTTATCGGTCATTGCTATATACGGTGCGTTCATCAGTACTAGTACAGTTCTGACAATCAACAGCTATACCTGCCAACATCCCACGAGTTGTTCTCTGGATTCAACGGTATTCCAAAAAGTGTTTTTTTTCCTTCACAAATTTGCTAGATTCCCCCTCCCCCTCTTTTATACGTGTTTCTGTTATTTTTTATTTCCTTGTTAATTAAAGTGATAGTTGGTTTTAGCTCCAAGTCTCACAAACAATGCTGATTTGTTGTACGGTTTACTTGTAACATTGAAAAATTTCGAGCGCAAAATTCATCTATCTTATTGTTACTATTTCAGATATAAGCGGCTGAAAACGGTTTACAACGTTATGAATACATGCAGTGTGAAATAATGATTTATTGTTTGATTTTGTTGTTTGATGTTTGAACCGCTAGAGCGTATGATTAGCGAATGTGTTCGTACACCTCATGTGACAGGTTGTATAATTAACTTCAATTAGCATAACAGGCTAAGCACGCGGCTGTCCAAGGCAGTTCTGCAACGTGTATGTATCGCCTCAGGGGAGAGGGAGTATAGGGTGAGGCAAGATGAAGACCTTGTAATACCGCGCTGCTTTTGTTTTGTCGTCCTTTTTATCATCCACCTTTTTTTCGAGATTTTTATGTATGTTCTTCCAAAATTACGCTTTTCTACTAAATCTAAAAACAATAATTTTAGGTAAAAATTGCCCTTATTTTGAGTTTTTACCACGCGAACACCCTAAAACAGCGTCCTTACATAAATGGGACCTGAGCAAGCTGCAGACAGACAGACACACACTTAGACCGAAAGCTGGGCTTGTTCTCATCTGAGAAGGCAGTCTGAGGGAGGAAACCAAGGTAGAGTATCTGAGAGTGTAGAAGAGGAAAAGGGACAGAGAATACGAATACATGCTTTGCATTTAGTCGGTTTTCTCACAGGAAAATAAGTTACTGAAGGATTATAATACAGATATGTATTAAAAGATAACGAAGCTAGGTTAGTATAGTTAAATTATTTGTATAAGAGATGAATATGTATTATAAATAAATATCCTTATATTACAATATTTCTCTGAAATCCCAATTTTCCTAAAATCGCATTGATTCCAGTATCAAACCTTTGTCTATAGTAACAGAGATACGGATTTTGTCTTAATTTATTAATTAGGAACGTTCCTTAAATATCATTATTTTGCAACTTAAAAATCCAGATTTCTCCGGGGCAGGAACCCTCAGACCTCCCGTTTCATTGAGGGGTTCGAGTTACTGTATTACATCCCCAGGTTCACGACTCCACCCCCCCCCCCCAACTCATAAACACAAAACCCAGGCTACGGCCCTAGCTGAATGCACCGGTGAGTTTACAAAAGGTTGGATTGCCTCCAGCCGGACATCTTGGCCGGGAGAGGCAGCGTCTACAAGCCGGACAACGCGACGACACGTGCGTGGGACAAAGAAGCTCGTACGCACGTGCACGGCAGTCGACGGCCGTTCATAAAGGCAGGGTCACACGGGGTCGGTAATCGCCTTAACCTTAGGGCCTGCCTCCTGACGGCTCGTCCTACTTAGCATGTGAAACGCTTCTCGCTGAATGGACGCCGAGGAAGTAGTTTTTCTCGTCTGTCGTCGAGAGTTACCGTGATGCGGTCAGCGGCCACTGGTCCCGGCCATGTTTCTATATCCCTCCACATCGCCAAGAAACATGCGCGCCACACCTGGGCCAGTCATGACACACACCATCGACGATAAAGTCTGCAGCTTCCAAGCGGGATTAGTACCCGCCATCTTAGGATTATCCATTTTCCTCTGCAGTTTCTATTCATGATATAGGGAAAGCGTAGTACACGCTGGCATCTTTCTTGTGCATGAAAGAGAGCATTGAATGTGCACAAGAAATACAACACTAGCTAGCGTACTAGTTATTAACTTACTAAATCAAGAGTTTAGTTCACACGATCAACTTTCTTGTACGAGAAGGGGTACACAATTAAAATATTCCACGTAGATTTTAAAGTGGTATTTTGGGTAATTTGTGCAACATTCGTTGTATCTGCACTATATATATAACGTAAAAATTGAAATATTGCCAGTAGTAGATATTAGGTCTTTCGTACAAGTGACATTACGCACGATCCAGCAATATTCCTTCAGTAGCTGCTTTTTGTCCAGCTGGAAACTATTTATTTCAAAATACTTGGTCTCTGTAAGTTATTTCGCTCAAAAATAGTTGTTCATGCATAAAAAAGTGTTTGTTTACATTCGAGTTGTACAAGAAAGAGAACTTAAAATAGAACCGTCCCTATCCCGCTAAGTCCTTGTATGCTAGTCGCTAGTATGTTCTGTGGCCGTTCGCACGGCACAAATTCACTACAAGTCGAGGTGAACAAGGTGTTCACTTTCTTGTACAAGAAATATGCCTGTGTACTAGGTTTACACGCCTGACATTAACACGAGTAAGGTTCTTAATTTGCTGGACTGATCGTGGCCGGCAAAAAACGTTAAAAGTTAACCTCTCGTGCTTGTACTGAAGCGTACGGTGGATAGAATTCACGCTATAATCGCAAATTTCACACTTTTCTTCCCAGAACTTGATAAAAATGAAAAATAAAACAATTCAATATGGCTACTGTTGTCGAGCCTTAATGGCACCTCCTACCTGCGCATTAGAGGCTCAGAAGTGACACAGCTATAAGGGCGACCTTGAAGCGTGCATCAAATGCCTCATTGCCACAACGAGCCCAGCGCTGGCCTAGCATGCAAGATTGAAGCTGTGTCCATATAATTTTATTGGTGAGGGATACATGGCTCGGTCTGAACTATTTTAAAATTGTATTCTATCACTTTATATGAAATCATTTTTAAAATGAAATACCATATCACGAACATATCCAACTAAACAAAAAAAAATCTAGTCGGAACATTTTTAGGCGAATCTTATGTAACAATAAAATACGTAGACCAGGCCTGATATGCAGGCAAAGAGAAGTTTTGTAAAATTAATATTTTTTAAGGAAGCGCTTATTCCCAATAATAATTCACTGCCAAACAAGTTTGTGACCGTTTAAACTTAAAAAAAGTAATTAATTATCAGAAACACCAGTGTTAACAGTGGAGCATGACCTTAGGGAGCGGCCGGAGGGAAGAAAGGAATTTGTGTAAAGTAAGTTTAGCAAGGTCTCACAGCGTGCTTACATGACCGGGAATGACCTAGGTAATAGGTGGGTGCGCGGTGCGATAGAAGGCCAACACCTGCACTAGACGACCGCCATGTAGGCCCGGATAACCGGTAACTTGACGGCCAAGGTCGTCTTTGTCTACCCGCCGCCGGCACTCTGGTCGCTGACCCACATACACACACCTCTATATAGCGTTCACACCAGCACAGCAAATATTCCAACACCCACGACACTTTTCCTTCACACGTGGTATTATGTGGGAATCATAATTTCACGCCAGACGCGAAATGCGCGAATAACTTGTCATCCAATCAGTGTCGAGGCGGACGTTCTGACGTCACAGAAGCCACGACGCTGATTGGCTAACCAGTTATTTTATTCGCGTCGCATCTGTCGCGCTATTGTGATTTCAGCGTTATAAGTGGTCGAAATTATTTATCGCATTTATGTATAGCAGTCAAGAAAAGTTATGTTGCTTTTCTAATGACAGGTTCGTACATTATTACCCTTAATTTTCAAAGAACCTATCGCGTAAGCGTGCTGTCATAATATTGCAATGTCGTTGCGGCTTGCATGAATGACATTTGTAAACTATTCGACCATTTGTTTCACTATACATGTTTAGTACGTAATCCTTTTACAGAAACATTAGTAAACTTGGAAATATTAAGGTAGTTTTACAGTGATTTAGACAATATAATTTTTAAAACAACATAATTTTCATATCGAAGAATTCCTTCATAGGTTGGTCACAAATGTATCATTATTTATACCTAATTTTTTTGTAGCAATATACCACGAAGGTTTTTCGTATTTTTGCAGCCAAATTATGACTAAATTTGTAATGAAATTAAGTCAAAATCAAGCAAAGTAATTTTTTTTGCAAAGGAATAGTGCATTATTTTCCAAAACGCGCACATATAATTGTGCGACATATGACTGGTCTTAATCTTTAATTTTTTCAAAGTATTCCGTAAAAAAAACACTTTTGAATTTTTTGCACCAATGTGAAAAAAAAAACTACTTATCATTTCCTTAAGGCTGGTATTCATAGTATATTTGCGCGGAGAATGCGTGACGCATCCAGTGCATATCTTTCCCGGCATAGAAACATGATTCTTGAACGCAATTAGCGAGTCGTTCTGCGTCTTGAATACGGTTGCGTGGACTCGCAAAGTTCGTAACTTGGCAAAATGGCGTATTATTTTCTTCAACAATTTCGATAATTGTGCACGAGAGGCACTTTGAGGCGGGATTGATGTATTCGGCGAACGATTAAACGAGCATAATTCTTCAGTAGCGCAAATGAGTTAATGTGTAAAATGTAAAATACTTTGGAACAAAAATGGCAATGTGGTATTAAGAATATTATGGTTAGAGCTGTGACTAACATATAGAATGCGTTACCGTTTTTTGTTTAAAACAAACAGAGTCCGTTAATCTTAAAAATGTATGTGTTATTTTTACTGTTTGCACAAAAGCGTTGTTATTAATTTTATACATTATTTAAAAAATTAAATTGTAGCTCTTTTATACCATGCACTTTAATTTTCCAGCTTCTCACAATTGTTTTTTAACATTTTATCTCCATGAAGTCAGAAATTACAAAGACATATTATTAACTTTCTTCGTAGCAGTTAATTACGTTTTACAGTATATCTAATATATAAAATTCTCGTGCCACAGTGTTTGTTTCCATACTCCTCCGAAACGGCTTAACCGATTTCAATGAAATTTTGTATATACATTCGGTAGGTCTGCGAATAGGTTTTTATCTATTTTTATACTCCTAAGTGCTATTGTTTAGTTAATATTTTAAATTTACTTATGTGACAAAACAACGTTTGTCGGGGCAGCTAGTATAAAAATAAATACGACGCATGATTTTCCATTCGAAACACTTGGCCACAATTGTATTTGTTCTGGTAGAGGAATAGCTCTCTCAACTTAGCTTTCGTTCAAGAATCTGCGAAATGATTTGAATGTTGTTTGTGGGCTGTTCCCCTCTCAAGCAACACTTGAGCGAGTGCAGTTTGTGGGTTCGTTTGTGTTTAAGAATACCACCCTAAGAGGTTTGTCTGCACGGAGGAGTTTTGCACGTTGGAGACATAGAAAAGAAGCGTGCACTATATTGAAAATGACGGTAGAAGGGTAGGGGACAGACAAGTAGCTTTATAAACACACGCATATATATATTCAATGTGATGTTGTCTCTCGTCTTGGTCCTTCGTTGGGGGAAGGATACTTTACGTCCTGATCATTCAGGAAAGTAATTTTGTATTTTCAGCTTACTAATTGGTATTGGAACCTAGGGGTGGAAGTTTGTATTTCAGGGACTTCACAAACATTCAACTTTAGTGCCCATTATAATTAATTTAAATATGTTGATAACATTAATCATTATTTAAATAATTACTGAGGTGAGCTTTGGGAACTATGAGAGGTAAATTGAGACATTCTCTACACGGTTTTCACATGGCAACATTAGTTAAAATATCGTCACTATATGTAGATTTTGAGAGACATTCTGTTCAGTTTTCTAAAGTTTTTTTATAAGGGTTTCTGCATTTACTAAGGCAAATTTGTGTCTAATTACTGAAAACTGTGTAGTCAGCATGCTTGCATAGTTGTGAAATTTTTGTGGCAGTGAAAAAGAAGTTGCTGGTTAATCAGTATAAAACATATATATTTTTGTAGTACAATGCTAAATTTTTGTATATTTATGAAATTATGATGTTTTGATAGAATTTGGGCTTTTTATGGTGAAACGTTCCTCTGTATTTTCCTTTCATTGTCAATTAACCTAAAAAAAAATTCCTATGATACCGACTGGTTCTTTACCGTAGTAAGAATGTTTTTTTTTTTCCTTTCGAAATTGTGGCTAAGTGGCACGAACTGTATGAATACAAATTTCTTCTCACCAATAACAGCCGAATTCCTATCTCGTATTACAAAGTTTATTGCCTTTGTAATTCGTTCTCGACGCTGGTGTTAATGTTTACGATTTTCTTATCACAATAACTATATATATGTATATCTGTTAAGTTAAGGTTCATTTTTCCTTAGGCTTGGTAAGACCTAATTTTTTGTGGCTTGATATTACCGCCTAATGACGACATAGAGACGTTAGTATGTGCATATGAAACCCCCTCTCGCTCTACTCGACAGCGTAGACATTACTCTAAAATCGGGCAAGAACCTCGTGCAATGAAAGTCTACCGGCCCGCACGATCTCTATAAATGTTCAACTCGATCTCGAACTTTTCAAATATAGTTGCATATTGTAAACTCCCGATTAATGTAAACGGCAGCGGTTATGTGCCCGAGAACTTTTTTCCCACGTTGCAATATAACACCATGTAAATTTTTGATGGTTTAGCTCCTCTTGTTTGTACAGTATGCATTGCCATAGATGATGGTTAATTGCGGGAAAACTTGACTGTTGCTAAGTTTCAACGTACGTTCAGCTTATCAGAAGCTCATTGGCTTCACTAAGTGAAGCTGTTACCCTATTTGACTGAGCCAATAAGAATCCCACTAATAGTAATATTTAAAACCTGTTACTAGTCTGCAGACATTTATGGATAGACACATGCAAAATTCGCGTTATCATTTGGCCGCAGACTAAACTACACTTTCCTATACATAACAGAGCACAATCTGCCGTTCAATTAGCCACGAACTTTTATGTGTTGTCATTGACGTGTGTAACGTCTTTACAGAGATTGGCCTCTCTACCGTGTAAGTATTCTTATGTACAATATCGGCCAGCGGGAGACGTCGAACAAGTCTATAGTCGTTTGGAATCTAGTCAGCTGCCAGATAATAACGCGAATTTTGCATGTCCCTAGTTATGGAGTATCAAACGTACACGAGAAAATACAGTGTTTTCGAGGGTACGTTGGCACAACAAATTTTCGCGATGTACCATCGTCTCTATACATTACTAGTGTGCAGTTGTAATTGTATGTATATGTATATTGTGTCAGTAAAAAAGGATCACTGCACTGTTCTAACCTGGCCTGCCAGATCGGTGACTGCAATTACCGCTGTCAGCAGATTTTACAGTATTTTTTAAAGGCCGGCAAGGTAACTCTCTTCCGGTGTATGGCCGCTCGGAAAATAACCGTTCAACATCCAACGACTGAGAAGATCCAGTCACGTGACCACTACCGAGTATGATACCTACTTCGTTTTCATAAGTGCCTAGTAAGGAACAAAGCAGGTGGTATTTACCGCCGTGTGTGGCCGTGCTTGGAGTCTCCTCGCGCATGTCGGGGCACAGCACGGCGTCTCCCCTCCTCCTTCTCCCCCTCACCCCTCCTTGAAGGCACGCGGCGACAGCCTCTGAACGTGGAAGACCCCGGCGTTCTCGGGCGCCGCATTTGCATGCGCTGACGTCACGCCTCGTCCATTCCCCCGTCATCACGCCTAGCCGAGTGCTGTGCCGCGACGTGACGTCATAAACTCCCCCTCCACTTTTCAACTGCCCATCGCCTTGGTCTCCCGCTGGCAACGACTGAATCCTCAGCTCACCACCTCGCCCCCCACCTCCCTCGTATAGATCGTGAGATGCAGGAAAGATATCCTAATTGGTAGGAACAGGAATAAAACTCAGGTTCATTAACCTCCAAGAACATAAGTTTATTCAAATAAACAACAACTTCTCATTGGCTGCTCGCTGACTCATTGATATCACGTGATTGCGCCTGCATTTAGTTGCTTCTCTGTTATTGGCTGATCGCCGTACAGGAGTTGTTAAATAGGTTTCTTTTATTTTTTAAACCGGAAATGGCAACTTATTTTGACCCTTAACTAGCGCAATTAGTGACGGAAATATTTTCTTTGTCAAACCTGTAGTATAATTGGCATTAGATTTATTAGATTAGGAAAATTAATAAGCCCTGTTGCAACTCCTCGCGCCTGATGAGGGTAGAATGGGTAGGCCGGTATTTCAGCTTCACGTGTACAAACAGTAAGCATAATAAAGATTGCACGCATCCGAGAATTCACGGGAGCAGCTTCTCGATCAAATCTTGCTTACTTTGCTCTCTGGCAGGGTTAGTGATTGTTGTCAGAAGAAAGTTGCCATTTAGCGTAAAAAAAATTGTAAGCAGTATACAAACATACAAAATTACAACGAATTGATGCACGCACAATGTCAAAATATCGAAGAAACAAGCACGAAACTGACTCATTGAACTACTTTATGTTATATAAATAAAACGTTTAAAAATTTGCAGCAGACGTCGCGTATAGTAAAGTATTTAACATGTGTAAATGTGTACTTTTTTTCTACACCATCTTAAAAACCATGAGCAGCAGTGCAGGTGTTTACCAAATGCCTGGCGATCGGCAGAACTTGGTCACGTGTCTTGCTTTCTCCGGAAACTAAGGGCGTACCCTATCACGCGCTTCAAATGAGTTATAATATGCGAAGAAATAAGTGTTTTTGTGAAATTATTCTACATGTTCCCATTATGCCAATCTACGAAAAGAAAACGCACTTCGAACAGGGCCGGAATTTCGTTGTTAAGTTACCATGCTCGTTAGAAACACGGTTTCGAGGCCCTCTAACGTAATTAAAAACGTCGTTTCGGACTGCCGTACTTCAAAATGTCCGTACTAAACGGATGTACGTGAACCTCATATACATACAGTACTTGCACTGAACTTTGCTACAGACTTTCCACCAATAGTCACAGCTTGAAGTGCCGTAGTAAATGTATCAACGGTAATCTTGATCGCCACTAGAGACGCCAGTGAGGTGAGTGGGGCCGTGGCTAGGAGGACGCGTGGATAGGGGCTCGCGAGGTAAGGCACGGAGGTACATGCATTATTCAGGCGGCGTGGTATTGCCTGCGGCCCGCTGGCCCTGCCTGGCCACACCACGATGAAGACCCTCGTACCCACGTCGTACGTCGTACCAGACCACTCTTGCGCATCCTCGTGCCATCAGAACACGTAGTACCGCGGGCTGGAATCTCTCAGCGGTGAAGGTGGCCGCCGACAGAGCTTCGACCTATACAGGTTTATACGAAAACTACTCGGCGCACGACTACTCCTCAGGAATAGCATTCATACAACGTTACATGTTTGTATGCCCCCTTAAGTTTCCCCGTTCATTTTTTTATATAATTTCTTATGTTCGTAAAATGACGAACATATGTGAAGAGATTTTGGTGTGCGCTTAACATCGAGGTCTTTAGCGCTGGTGAGAGGTGACACGAATTTTTCATTTGGGGATTGATTACGCTACTAGCTCAATATATTTTAGCTCTAAATCACCAAATAGTTTATTTGGGTACCAAATACTGATAACTTGACTTAAATTGCATTTTCGGACTTGGCTACAGAATTGCGTTAGAACGTAGGTCATGTCGCCCTCTACAGTAGCATGTGAACACTTCGATTTGTTATTATTAACACGAGTGAGGGCATTATGTAATCGTAATATTAGGAAGTAATCACATTGAGTCAAATAAGTATTTTGTGTCATTTCTGATTCTGGTGGAAATTCATTTCAGCTGTAAAATATTACAAGCAGTATCAACTTACAAGTTAAGTTATATCAAATTGAGGGTTTTGGGGATTCGGTGGTTACGGAAGCCCTGTTCTCTGTGATATTCCTTCCCAATTTCTGGATCCGTCAGCTGGTTCCAGCTATTTCTTGGACAATCGTAATTATTCTCGTTAGGAACCTGTATTTTTCCTGGCGGGAACACAACCGTCGTTATTTTAAGGCCAACTCTGACATAGCACAGTGATGATGATGGTGAGTTTTAACCAGGAGGGGGGGGGGGGTTATGCTCGAGTTTTCAGTCGCAAGTTGGAAGCCGAGTGGTCGTTTTCAGGACACGGAGATTGTGTTTTATCGTTCGGACATTCATTATTTTAAGTTAAAATTGATAAAACCTTTCTACATGTCCTAAAAAACACCATTCGGCTTCCAAATCGCACGCGACTGAAAATTCGAGCAGAGTACCCCTGGGGGCTGGTTCGAACCTCAGGTAACACCTGAGGCGCGACTAGGTGTGGATGAACCTGTGATGGTTCGTCATTATCTTGCACAGTATGTAGACGAAGGGACAATACAACACCCAGTCATGAACCTGGGCCGGGAACCTAACCTGGGACTCTTTGCTCACCGACCAGCAGCTCTAACAACAGAGTCCTGGACCCGGGGAGGTAACTACGTTTTCGTCCTCCAGGCAAGGATCTAGACTTTCCTTCGCCCGGGGCAAGAATTGTGATTTGCTCCCTCCATCCTCTCCTTTCCTTTCCCCTTTTTCCATCAGTCCAATCAACCAAACAGTAATAAACGTATCTTGCATACGTCGTTTTGCGCTCGCGTAGATAACAGTATACATTTTTAGTATAAATATATTAAACCTGTACTAACTGGGCACCGTTAGCAGTATTTTAAGTGGGCGTTATAATTATAAATACTGTATTTATAACATTATATGGTGTTCAAGCTGATTAAAAATACAAAAATTGAAAACTAGTATAAGTCAAAATATTGGTAGATACTGTATCTTTTTTTTACACTCATTTACATTTCATTTCCAAGTAAAAAATTTTGCCGCCACCAGCGCCCCCTTTAACCCGGCGCCCGGGGCAGTCTGCCCATCCTGACCCCACCCCCTAGATCCACCCCTGTCGTCTCCGGCCGGGAATCGAACTCGGGACCCTTGGCCCACTGGCTAGGACCTGTACCACTGAGTCAAGCGGTCGGGCAGTGATGCGGAGAAAATTAAAATGTCGCCGAACTGATAACCTGACGTGAGACGTGGCAGAGTCAAGGTTGAAGGTTACGGGGGGAATTTTTACGTAGTGCTGCCAGTTTTTTCCTCTTCTTCCTCTCCCCGATCACGTCGACACTCGACACGCGCAATACGTGACGGTAGACGTTCTCACCAAAACATCGCGACGGCTAGAAGACATCGCGTTCTTGCTTAACACACGTCTGCTTTACGCCACTTTGTATTGGTCAGGAGAAGGAGGAGCCAAGATGGCGTACTGCCGCGGACAATGCCGTGTAATAAAAGTACACGGTCCGGAGGGGAGGTGTTGAATTCTAATACTGCGGTAAAACCTATCCAGTTGACAAACTTGTGATGAAAACATCCGTTGCTGTTCAATATGTAGGCTTACATTGAGGAAACTCATAGACAGCGTCCACCACATTTCCCGTACTTACGGAATTCCAGACCGAGGGTTGCCTGGAGCAGTGGAGTGAACAGGTTTAGGTATAGGTGGCTGGGGATAAAGTGAGTACTTTTTAATTCGTAGTTAGGGCGGCCGTTTGGGGCAAATTGTATGGACTCGAAAATTTTATAAGGTCACTACTTGAAATGTGATCTCCAAGGGCGGAGTTTGAAGCCGGCTCGACACTGGACACGTTGGGTTACTTGGGGCATTTCAGGGAAAAATATGTTTTTTGCATGTATGGCAGTCCTGACTAAAAAAATGTACTTGCTATAAATTCAGTATTACGAATGTCCACATAAATGTTACATAAATAATAACTCGCAGCTGACACACACAGAAAATAAAAAATTAATAAACGTGTCTCAATCCTCTCGCGCTCAAGGCATTCAAGATGGCCGCCTGGGTGTACGTATTTTGAGTGTTCGCGGCCTAGAAGTGGGAAGCGATAAGGACGACACAGCACGCGCATCAAGCCTCACCTATGCCTCTAGGCGTAAGTTCACTAAACTGACGTACATTCTTCTCGCCGACAGCTCTCCTCTAACAGACATTCAGTGCCGATCCTTTCATTTAAATACGTATTATTAAAGATGAAGGTCTAGTGTACACGCCTGTACCTTTTTAAAGTTTCATATCTAACAACAAAGTCCGCAAAAGCACCAATTCTCGCAGTTTCCGACAGAGTGAAAATAAGTTTTAGAGATAAACAGAAGACTTGAAATGTGTATACACATGTATAATGTTATTTGAATGCTATTGTTAATCATAAATCTCTCATGTACGGTGAATGGTTTTCAAATGAACTCGTGTCGACCGAAGTGCTGCACACAGCTCGGCAACCTAAGCAGGCGGCCACCTTCCTTCAAGTAACACAAAACTGCTTGTGGTGTATGGATAGGTATATACAGGGTGTTGAGAAATTGTGTGTCAATATTTTACGGAAACAATCCTCACTACTAGAGAAACATTTATATATATATATATATATATATATGGTCGTAGGTTCGAAAACGCAGTGTTCCTGCTCTACAGTTCGCAATACATGACTAGGGAGGGGAATTTTTGGTGAAAAGATTTTTGGGTCACTTTGTTTCAGTGCCTTACGTACACACCTGCAGCTCAACTTCATGGCTATTGGTAGAATGTTTTTGTGCAGAGTTGTTATTCATTTGACTTTGCCAATCAGTACATGGATAACCGCCACACATCTCGTCTGTGATTTGCTGGTTTAACCTCAAGACGCTGGGTGTTACGGCATCCAATCACTGACCACAAAGCCGAGATGCAGGTGCGCACGTAAGGCACTGAAACAAAGTGCTGCAAAAAACTTTTCGCGAAATTTCTTATCTCTATACATGACGTACGATACATATGTTTCTATCAGTTTCCACGTTTATTCCTACTGTGATATGGGCTAGTTACATAGCGGAGTATAAACAATGTACAGTACTGCTGTAATGACATTCCTCAGCAACACGAACCAGCCAGCGCTGCGAACCGTATGTCATGTAGGGCTTCCCCGAAATACTGACATGCTATTTGACAACAACCTGCATAGTTGGTCTTAACTTGCCATGGACCACGGCGTCATTGCAGACAGAACCAGGAACAAGAAGAATGATGACCGTGGTTGAGTAAGGTACCACATCAGCATTCGCGGGCCGCGACCTCTCGCCTCTCACCAAGGCGATCCAGGTTCGATTCCCGGCGGGGTCAGTTCCCGGATTTTCGCATGTGGGAATCGTGCCGAACGATGCCGTTGGTCGGCGGGTTTTTCTCGGGGATCTCCCGTATCTCCCGCTATTTCATTCCGGCGCCGCTCCGTACACACCTCATGTCACCCCTCACCAGCTCTGAAGACCTCGATGTTAAACGCTGACCAAAATCTCTCACTTAGCGTTCGCCTGGAGTGATTTCGGAAGACCATGGGAATTCGAAATCAGAGTGTCTGGACCAGGAATATAATCCGCGTCCTCCCGAGTGCGCGACAGTTACGAAATAAACCAAGAGAAGACTAATTTTAAAAGGCGAGGTAAAAAATTAAGTTTGCGTTTTAATGACGTCGAGCAGCTACACCAAATCTGGAAGTCGTTAATTAAGTCTGAAGAGCTCCACTGCTTCGCGGGGAGAAAGTAATTCCTCGGACTGGCCGGTCACGGTCGAGTCTGCCATCTCACGACCTCTTGTGCTCTCAAGGTCACGGTTACATCATGGTCTATGTGCGCCTTTTCTCTCAGCTTACCTCCGTATTATGGACGGCCGTATTTTGAGAGTTGGAAGACTAGAAGTTCGTAAGCGGTAAGGACGACTATACACGCGCGTCATGCTTCACCTTGGCCTCTAGGCGTAGGTCAATGAACTAGAGCACAGTCTTCTCACCCACAACTCGCCTCTATGAGACGTTCAGTGGTGACCCTGTCATTTATGACGTAAAGGTGAATTGTACAAGTTTCTGCACCAAGACTTTCATACCTGCAAGGGACAGAAAAAAAATTTCGCCATCGAGAAATTAAGATTTAGAAATAAGTGAAGGATTTGAAATTCGTATACACACGTGTGAGATTCTTTCACTGCTGTTACTAAGCAGACGTATCTCACGTACATTAAGTATTTTTCGAATAAATTTACGTCGGCCAAAGCTCTGCATATCGCTCAGCAGGTATATTTCTAAAGGTCTTGTTTCTAACAATAAATAAAACATAAAAAATATTTATTACATTTTAAATATGATATTATTGCGTGTCTGTAGCAGTATTATATACCTATAAGCTTACGTTGCTGATAAAATACATAGACCTACAAACAATGTACTGATTTAAATTTTAAGACCAAGCAATTTGGCGCAACGGTAACAGGTTGGAATTGCGTTCGGGAGGACCCGGGTTCGAGTCCCCGCTGAGGCGATCTTGAATTCGGTTATCCGATATTTTTAGAAATCGCTTCGAGTGAATGCTGATTTATGACTGGACGCCCCGAATAGTGACAATTACATGGAGCGCTACAATGCAGAATCGACGAAATGCGAAGGAAGGATGGAAACGGGAGAACTCCGAGAAAACACGACGGCCAGCGGTAAAGTATGCATTTGTTAAGCGGAATATCTCTTGCGCCGTAGTTAAATGTACGTTACACGAAAAAAAAAAAATGTTTGCTTAGGTAGTCGGCAAAAACTATCGTCTAGGATTGCTGGTTTTTTATTTATTTATTTATTAGCAAATTGGTCCCTAGAAACCTACAATTTTAAACTGATACTTTTAGAGCAGAGTTATGAAACTTGCCCTATTGAATGTGTACACATAATTTTCGAAAGTTTGTGTCGTCTTCCTTCCACGCAGCAGAAGGCGATAGGAACCCACCTATGCATATATTTCTTCTTCCATCACCTAGGGCCTCCAGGCCCAGCTCATCGCCGCAACAGGCAGGCAACTTCACAAATCACAGACGTGTAAACGTCGTCGCCCAAGGCGTATTGCATCTCGACGGGACCGCGCCGGGGTCGGAGCTGCGGTAATAAAACCGCCCTTGGGAAACGAGTTACGTGGTGCCGTTTTACGGGATCGTGCACGAGTAGTTACGTCTCGTCGCCGAGCTGGGTGGACGGCGCTAGTTCTATCCCTCGACGTGGCGGGAAATTTACAGCTCATTACTCGAGGCTTGCTCAACCTGGTAGTACTTTGTAAGATTACGTACGGGCGTTTATAAAGTCCACATTTACATTTAATGCAGTTCTCCATTCTTGAGATAACGCCCACCTGGACCCTGTGCATGTTGTTACGGCAGCCTTACGTGCAGAAAAAAAAATTTAATACAGGTTTAAATGGTTCTGCAGTTGATAGAAATTAACTGTTGCTTCTTACCGTACAGAACTTCTCTTGTCAAATATCTGAAATTCGAATGACGTTTCGGCGGTTCGTAGGCTACTGGAAAACCGTTACTTTTTAATTTAATTACACTGATACACTGGTAAATAGATACTTAGTTGTTGAGTTTTCATTTTTTCTCGTTTATTGTTGACTGGGCACTTAAAAACCTAGCAAAATATCTTCTACCTTGTCTTTCCGTATCCATTCGTCTAACTTCAAAAATTATGTTGGCTAAGATCGTCACAGTGATTATAGTATTTATCAGCCATTTATGCTCAGTTAAGCGGCGTTGCTAAATTTATACAAACGGGACTGTGTTATGGCCCGCTCTGCTCGTTCAACCCTTTGAAATATTTATTTTTTATCAGTGCTGTATAACGTTGGTTTGTTATGCACGTCTTAAATGTGGGAAGTATTTCTTCCCTGACTCGTGTCACATGAAAGGAAACAAAGGCTAGGAGAACGTGACGTGTAAAGTATAAACTGATTAGAAAAAAGTTTAGCTACCCCTGAGGACGTAGCAAGAGGCACAGAACTCGGCAGCTACAGAGCACTAAGAGAAAGTCCTATTAGAAGGTTACAAGATGGGGAGTCTGCAATAAAGTTGTGGAGGAGTGGTTATGTATTGTTTTTATTGTTCCTCTTCGGAAGTCATAAAAGTACATGTGCCCTGAGGCGGCTGGCCGGTCCTCGAAGGCTTCTAAAAGTTCTCATCTGCCTGTGGTCTTGAGTCAGTGGACCTGACGCGTGAGTCGTGATGCAGCGTGGTACGGAAAGTATTTTTATTGTGTGACTATTAAAAATGTTTCCAATGCGTTTACTTACAAAAAGAAGACACACTTCAATCTGTGTCTCTACGGTTTTAAAATTGCCATCCGCTTATTAAAATCCGGATTACCAAACTCCTCAAAAGTACTAAAAAATACTTTTTCACGTTGCTGTAGCTGAGAAAATATAAATCGTATTCGTAAAACAAAATCATAGAAACCTGCATTGGACTTTACCACACATGTTCCACAAATATAACAACAGGGTCATCGCTTGAAGTCCCGTTGAAAAACACATTCTACGCAAACACTGCACGCTAGTTAAGTCCTTCGCGCGTACATAGAGGCGTTGAGATGTTTGACGAACGTGTTATATTCGACTTATCGCTTTCCACGTTTCCGCGCCTCAAACGTAAAAAAACTAGCTTTTAACTCTTAAGTCGTCTCCCGTCGTATGGTCTGTCATATTATACGGTAATTTCAACTAATTATGTAAGCAGGGCATCTTCGTTGCAACCATGTACCATAAAATTGGGGGGGGGGGGGGGGGTGACTTGAGACACTTTTGCAACAGTTTATTTTGTGTGTGTATCAACTGTGTGTAATAATTAATTGGATTCCAAGTGGACATTTATTATTTAGAATTTATGCCAACTTTTTTCCTTCCCAAATGTCACAAGTCAATTCAGGCTTAACGGTAGCGATTAGAGAACGTGATGGATACATCCACGCTAAAAAGAAAACCAATTATGTAAAAATACAGTACATTTTTTTAAAAGTTAGTGTAAACTATTTACTGTATTCGTGGGTTTCAGAGTTTTTTTTAACTTCAAAAAGCCTAATATTTCATGTTTAGCGTTAATATTTATGTATCACGCACTCATGAAAGTTTGCTCGTTTCAGAGCTTTTGTAACCTTTTTCAGCGAATCTTTACGTTTGGTTACTACTTATGTCAGACATATATAGCTGGTTGGTGGTAAAGAGAGCACTTTTGAAGACCATCTCGTCTACAATAATAATTGAAAATATTACGGTATTTATTGTGTTCTCAGACTTAGACTATGGTGTATGATTTCGTCTGTACACTTTGATTTTTAATTAATTAGGTTGCTTTATTTTTATTAAAAAGTCGCAGGAAAATGTATTATTTAGAAAAGGGAAAAGTAGCAGGGTAGCAAAATCCCCCCCCCCCTTTTTTTCCACCATCACCGGGCCAATTATAAAGTCTGCCGCGGTGTTTGGCTGTTGCCATCGCATTTCGCACGGAAGACTGCAGACCAATGCTGCTGTCTTGTCACCATTCTGAATTTTTGGTATTTTGAGTCATAACTAGGGCCCGGTAGTTTTCGCAAAAATATTTTTGCAGCACTTTGTTTCAGTGCGCACCTGCATCTCTGCTTTCTGATCAGTGATTGGATGCCGTAATATACAACGTCTGGAGGTTAAACCCGCAAATCACAAAGTGTTGTGTCACAGTTATCCATGTACTGATTGGCACAGTCAAATGAATAACGACTCTGCACAAAAACACTCTGCCAATAATCATGAAGTTGAGTTGCAGGTGCGCACGTAAGACACTGAAACAAAGTGGGGCAAAAATATTTTCGCGAAAACTACCGAGCCCTTCTTCTGGGTAATTTTTTAGAACTTTAACCGAACTACGGAGTAGAATACATATTGATAGAAGTTTAGACACCATAAATCTTTATTTCCCGTTACTGTTGTTATAGACCGAATTGCAGTTGAACATTCTTATTACTTTCTTAACTGCTATTCATTCTGTAACAGCAGTAACGGAAAATGAACACTTACGGTGTCTGAAATTCTATCAATATGTAGTCTGCTCTGTAGTTTGGTTAAAGTTCCAAAAATGTACCATGAAGAAAAGTTGTGGCACAAAATACCAGAATTCAAGACGGTGACTATCACTCACTCTTAAGCCTGGGCATCAGTCGCCACATTGAATTGTATTATTTTGCGCATATTTTGAAATTCTGCGAAGAAAAATGCTGACTCTGCGGCTGTACAGCAATTTCTATTTACTTTGCGCTACAAGACAGGTATCACATGAGGTGTTAAGAGCGCGGTTCATCTCAGTTTTCAACGTCTTTATTTATTTTTATATTTGTACCAGATATTTTTTTTTCTTATTTTAGACATAAATTATGACTAAATCTTCCTCTTAGAAAATTGTTATATCTCTCATAGTTTTCGCGTAATGAGTAGTAAACGTAAAAATTTCCCCCTTTACGGTTTTATGTACGCCACTAAAACCAACTGACATACCAAACCGAAAAAATTCACAGTGTATAACAATGTTGTAGGCTATGAAATGACACACATAAAAACAAATAATAAAACATTTTTGTATTTAATATAAAGTGCTGAATTTTGAAATGAAAATTTCAAAAATTGTTTAAAAACACAAAATTTTAATTATTTTTTATTTTATATAGTTCAAATCATAGCCTATAACATTTTATACACTGTGAATTTTTTCTTTTTGGTGTGTCGTTGGTTTTAGTGGCGTACATAAAACCGTAAAGTCGAATTTTTGACGTCTACGACTCATTATGCAAAAACTATGAGAGATACAACAATTTTCTGAGAGGAATATTTAGTCACAATTTATGTCTAAAATAAGAAAAAAAATCTGGTACAAATATAAAAATAAAAAAAGACGTTGAAAACTGAGGTGACCGCACCCTTAATGCCACAAACAGTCCAACAAGTTATGAATGTAAAACTATCGCTACACTGATTGCGGCGTAGTTATACGTTAACACTCCAGCCATGATATATGTATTTTAGTGCAAAGTAGACAGAATTTGCGGTATAATCTCAGATTTTACTATTTTCTTCTCAGAATTTTTAAAAGCGAAACATTAAAACAGTCCGATACGTAAAGGAATTCCGGCCCTTGAGTAACGTAATGGAACGATTTCGTGTGTGTCAAAACATCTGACGATACGATGAAACCTTAAGGCTGTTATACTGCTATAAAATAATAATTTTATATTTGTTTGAAATAGTGTTAGTTTTGTAGACGATACTTGTGAGTATAGTTTCCTCTCACAAAACAATTTTAGCTCTCATAGTTTTCTCATAACGGTGCGTCAAAGTCAAAATTTGCATGTTCTGCTGCCGTGCAACTAGTGAAAACCGTTTACATAAATGAAATAATTCACGGTGAAATAACATGTCATGGACTACGTAATAAAACATTTTAAAAATATCTACTGAATATTTATAAATTTTGGATTTTTTTTCTGTGCTTCTGCTATCTTTTTTTAAAAAATTCAAAATATTACGTTGTAGGTTTTAAAATGTTTTATTGCAGAGCTCATGGAATGTTAGTTCACAATGAATTATTATATTTAAGTATATCAATAGTTTTCTCTATTTGCATGGCAGCAGAACATGCAAAGTTTGACTTTGACGCACCGTTATGAGAAAACTATGAGAGCTAAAATTGTTTTGTAAGAGGAAACTGTATTCAAAAGTAACGTCTACAAAACTAACGATATTTCATACAAATAAAAAATTGTGATTTTTGCCCACTTGGATGCTTGTAAGACCTGGTTATTAAAGGGCCATAAAACCCTCTCGCCGCTCTAACTATGAGTTTTATGTCTTGCAGTGTTTCCTAGAATGGCAGTCAAATGTTACTGAACTAGTCAGGAACAGAGTGTACTTGAGCGGAGTGTTGGTTCCCGTCGAAGTGTTGCCGGGTCGCACGGAGGCAAGCGTCTCTCGCGAAGACGCCTGGGCGCCTCCTCGCCACGTCTTGTTTACTCAGCTGTCGTCGCCAGACGCTCCCCCACCCCCAGCCTAGGCCGCCCTTTCCTTGCAGGGCCTGTGCAGGAGTGCGCCGTGTGACGACATTCTCCCGTGCTCTGGGCGTCGCTAGAGAGCTGGGATCACAACCAACAATTAAGTGCACCGCCTACCACGCGCTTAAATTGTATTGCAGGTTTTCGTAAATATGTTTACTAAACTATTCCACACATGCCTTAGCTTCAAGAAAATAAAATAAACTTCAAACGACGACGAAAGGTTTAGTTTCAAAGCATCGTGTCAATTTTAAAAAAAATCAGTTCGGAGGCTTTAGAAATTGCCAAAAACACCTGTTATATCTGAAAAACTACTCACGGGATTCGTGAAACAACTCTAGAAAATGAAATGAAGTTTTATTAGAACTTTCCACGAATAAAAATGTAGGGTCACCAGTGAAAGTGTCAGTCAAGCGAGGGATCTATGATAATACTGCATGCCGTTTGTGTCTTGCACTAGAGGCGATACCGCGCCATGTGAGCCATTCACCATCGCCCTTGGCGCCATGCCACACTCCCACAAACACACGGCCAGTAGGCAGACGCCGGAAAGTAGAAGCAATGAGTGATCATGAGCGCGTTCACATTATCACATAACTTTCGAACGTGGTACTTGACTGAGGTTTTGAACTTTAGGACGTACGCTAAGTGGTTGTTAGGAATCGATCTTAAACGTTGCCGTAAGAACGTAAAACTAAATTTGCTATCAATAATGCCTTTTTTTATTTAAATACTTCCACTTTTTGTCGAAAATTATTTTGTTTCTTCCGTTTCAAAACTATTAATGTCCTGTAATTCACTGCGTACATTTTGCACTAGCAAAATCAACATATGTGTACATATAGATTCTATGTTGTTCTGAATTCAATCCCAAAAACCTTACGCACGTGTGTGCGTATGTGTACGTTAAATGTAGTTGTGAATACTGCTTAATAAGGTGCGTTTGTATGTGTGTATTGCACAAAATCTATGTAATGCTAAGGGTGCGTATGTAAATGCAGTTTGCAGTTTGCCTGCTTTCTCTGGTACCTCTGGCACTAGTTTGGGATAAATACAAACATACTGTGTAAGACTGCTAAATTTTCTGCTTGTGAAAACAGCATCCTCACAGATTGCTTGTGGGTTGTCGCTTGTCGGTAGAAGGCCTCACAGAGTTCCGGTGGTCTGTTGTATCGAGAACAGAAGGTGGTCTCGTGCTCACACACACACACACACACAACTAAGGATACCAAACTTCTGTGACAAAGAAGCACGTATCCTTCTTTTCAAGCATTTTCTTACATCAGGCAGGATTTAATCACGTGCTAGAAAATTGGTTTCATGTAAATACCGTACTTTTGAATGTTGCCAAAACAAAATTTGTTTCATTTATAATGCAACATATAAAATCCCAGCCTGCATTGAGCTCTTGTAATAAAAATACCATTGAGGAATCAGACAGAGTCAAATTTATTGGATTATAAGTTGATAATGTCTTGGAATGAAAACACTTAATAATTAGTTAGTAAGCTTTTATCAACTTGCTTTTTACTAAGAGCTTTGACAGAACCAGCAGATTCTTTGAGAACAATATATTTTATGCTTTCTTACATTCTAAAATGGAACACGGTATTGAATTCTGAGGTAATCAAACTGACAGTATTAAAATATTTAGAATACAAAAAACTCATTTAGAATAAATTTATACGTCAATAAACCAACATCCTGCATAAATGCATTTATATCTAATTAATGACACCCTTGTACAATAAAAATTTTAGGATATCGAAACTAGTCAAGCAAAAAAACTATTTTCTGACCAAAAGTGATGTACTTGAATGTAACACAAGAAAATGCAATCATTTAAGTCAAGTACAACGTAGTAGTACAAAGTATGAAAACGGAATGTACTATACAGGCATAACATTCTATAATAAATTACCACAACATGTAAGAGAAGAAGATAGCATGAAACTATACACAACATTACTGGACTCACTATTTGACTCCCAATGTTTTTATTGGCTAAAATAGATAGAAAATGCCTTGACTGAAGACCGAAAGAATACTAAACTAAGATTAGTTCACTAAATAATGCAGTGTAATGATTTAATATAGTTTTTCTTGCAACTAAAAGTAGTACGATACACAAATTAATTACCTCTGATAATTTTTTTTCCAGTGACATCTCAGTAATCAACCTAACATTCTTTACGCTGTAATTATATTTCATATGTATGCTCTATTTGTTCATGTTGCAATTGAGAATCTAATTATGTGTATTGTAATTTATAATGTAAGTTACATATTCTAATGCTGCTAACACTTGTTTTGTAATGTAATAATTAATCATGGCGTTATTTCATGTGTACTCTATTTGTTTGTGTATGATAACGTCGTATCTCAAAATCTATAAATAAAACATTCGAATTGTCTTCATAGCCAGTGATACAGTAGTTACACTAAATATTTAACTATGCCTATTTGTTTTCTTATATTTTTTGGCTCGTACAAATTATTTAAGCATTCGTGCTTATATCACACTCACTTCATTTTTGTATATTTTTATTTTTATTTTGTATGTTTTTTTATGTACGGTTTATTGAACTTGTAAATTCTTTGCGTGAAATTCTCGCGATCTTATTATGTGTTGAACAACACTGTAACGTCATTAAATGTTAATAATAACCTAATGTAATGTCTTCCTAATTTACGTGAGAAATAATCACTGTCCTCCGTCTTGGTGAAAGGTTCTTTTGATAAGTAGAAGACTTTATTTTATATACTTGGTATCCGCTGACCCTACACACGACACAGGAAGGTCTGGCATCAGTGTACTAGGTTACTATAGGCAGTCGATAATGTAGGTGGTCTGCGATGAAGTGAACTCATTTGACGACCATCTTGTTTAGAATGATAATTAAATAGTAATATTATTTATTGGGATCTCAAAGGTTAAGTTTTTATTACTGTACAACATATACACTTTGATAGTTACTTAAAGCACTTTGTGTATTCTAGAAACTGGCAGGAAGCTATTAATTAACTAAGAGGAAAAATTAACTATGACTTCAAATATGCTCACTTTATCGCAAACTACCTATACCTAGTTCTACTTTAAACTCTAGATAGTCTAAACTAGAGGAGATAACTTAGGGATAAGAAGATTTCCAAGGCAACAGTGGCGGTACGTGGGTTGTTGCCAGGTGGGGCTGCAGATAATCGGAACTGTACACTCTTGATGAACGCGCCGTAGACCAACGACCATGAAATACTTGCCGGTTACTAGATCTTTTGTGACCACTCAGTAGTAAGGGGCACCTGCACATCAGCGTGTCAGTGGCTGTAGAGTCAACCAGCGCACAATCCTGTACAGCTCCTGGCAACTTCATCCCTACCTGGCAACAACCCACGAGCCGCTACTGCAAGGCAATACTGTTGTTGAACAGTTTTTAGACTAAGTAACAATGATGTAATGGTGTGCTCTAGCTTGTAGGCTGGAAGGACTGTTAATGAAAGAGTAGGAAGAGTTAGATAAATAGGCTTCCAGAAGAATAAAAAACATGGCTTGCCCCAAGCACGCCCCCGGATCACACCACCCTGGGACAGTAAATTATCGAGCAATAAGGAAGTGTTTGCCCCACCGTTACCACATGTACACGTATGCTTTGACCTAAGACGTGCAAGGGGAGTAAAGCTGGTTGGGATTGGTTACATCCACGACGTGGTCCCAGCAGCAGTTTCATTTACCAAGCCGCAACGAGAGTAATTTACGGACGTGGCCACTACCGTAATGAGTTTTCGTGTGCTCTCGCTTCTGTGTATTCCTCATGGCGAGAGAGGACCGGGCAAGCATATAGGTGTACGTGCCTCATTTGTTTATGTCCTCTGCTCGGAGACATTCCATAGTTTAACGCCTGTGGCCTGGTAGCGAGTTAGCTTATTATGAGATGTTGAAACGTGACTTAAATTTAAATGCACTGCAGTAGTGTAATGCCTTGCCCAGTGGCTTTCCGATTAATTTCTGATATAGAGTACAAGAAAGTAAAGAATGACTGTTGTTTGTGTAATTTTCCAGTTGGCTGTTAATTTTTCGTGTAATACCGTTACTGTAGTTCACATGTTTATGTGAGTTACGACATTCTTATGGGAACATAATTTGTGATAAATGTTCGACTCTATTTTAATTATACTACCGTGTTTTGTTTCATAATCTGTCTACTTTTATTTCTTAATTTGATTTATTGCATGAGGATGTGCAAATCTTTATAATGTCAAAATTCTCATAAACAGATTGCGTGAATGCGCTCGCTACAAATTAAAAGGTTTCTGGGGTAGTGCTTATGAATCTATTACAGTCGTTTACGGCCGGGTCTTCTCGTTATGGGATATCATTCACAACACAAGTGCATAAAGATAATATCTAAACCCTAAATGGTTTCACTATATTCGTAGGCAACCTTAGCCCTATAAACTTCTATTTTTTATGGCGAGTGGATTCATGAAATTTGTTAGTGAGATTCTGAATATCATAATGTGTTTTTTTTTTGCTGACCATAAAACTTTTATAATTCCGCACCTTAAGAGGGCGTGGTAGATAAATAAGCGCTGAGTTCTACAACTGAGATCTACACTTTTGAAAGTCAGTATAAAAAAGTTATAAAACAATAATTCTTTATCATTATATTTGCGAACTTTATTAGCAAACGTTTACACGGAATAATGCATTTTTTAAGAGCGATCTCTTGCTGTTAAATGTACGATATTTCTGCGTCAGCGACTATTCTTCAGGTATACGTTAATAGAGAAAAATTTCTGCTCAGAACGTTGGCAGAAACTATTGTTTGGGATTGCAGGTTTTTATTTTTGCAAATTGGCTTCGAGATACCTATAACTCTAAACTGCTGATTTTAGCGCTAATTTATATACCACGCACTCTTCATCCTTAACAATAATTTTTAAACAACTTCGTACACACAAGATATGCTACTTCTATGCAAAATCCTCAACACCCGCCCCTCTCCCCTCCTCCCGCAATTGTTTATTTTCTATTGCAAACTCCTCTGTATAGTTTCTATTGTTTTCCATTGTAACTCCTCAGTATTCTACGAAATCTTGTTATATCAACACTAATGGACAACATTTGACATGTGTCATTCGTATCCCAGCACAAAAAAAAAACTCTCAAGTCTATGCAGGTAACTTTCCGCTGAACTCTTGATACTTTGAGCTTACATTCTCGCTCGGTTTGATTCGTCTTCAAGTGAACGGTTCCACAACAGCCACGATAGTCCTTTCATCATTTGCTTCTGTATTGCAAATATTTGATAGACGGCCGATTGGACGGTGTTATGCTATGCATAAATAGACTGTGCTCCAGTTCCTAGTTCGGTATAAAACAATTTTCCGCTTTGAAATGGTCTTATATATGTATTTTACTCCTATATCACGTGGTTACGTACATTAGATCTATACAACTACTATACGATTTGTGAAACTGTCTCAAATCCGAAAACTTACGGCATGTTTTATAGATAACATAAAAATGGTGCATAGTTTATTGATGCATATAATTGTACTAATCTGGTACATAGTGCGAATCACCCACCCTACTATTTTGACTATTTTCGACAATTACTGACAAAACATGTTCCACGCGAAGATTCACATGAAAATAAATTGTTTGCATGTCTCTAGCCCTAAAACGTACTTTACATTCGTATAAGAGCAGATGAACATTATTAGATCGAAAATCCTTTGAGTATCTAACAGTAAATTACTTTTTGTTACTGAAGATTTGACCATTACTATAGTGTAGACTTACAAAAGTGATGAATTGATGTTACATTCCACAACCTGCTTCATCATATACCATGTCCCCCGCAGCTTACAAAACAGGACTGACAACCCAACCTCGAAGTTTAATTTGTGTCGTGACCGTCATTTTCACAATTTCTTTTGCAAACACCTCAAGTTCTTCTTTCTCGTATGCAGTACGTCACGTATTAACTTTTTATTGTAGTTCCCTGAACGTGACAAAACTTTCTGTCGACCCAGTCAGCGCACAGCATTTTAAAGTAACCTAAACATAACTATACTTTCACAAGGGGAAGGGGGAAAGGCGAGATGACATGTTATTGGACTACAACAACCGCGATTCACTGCGGGTTCTAAGTTCGACTGTTGATCTCCCACATGCCTCATCACCTCTATGAGTAAATGGCTCGCCTGGCGCCTGTCTTCCCTTGAGAAGGAAACCAACCCACGAAGTAGCTTATTTTGAAATAATTACACCAACCAGAAGACGACTGCCCAAAATACATCTTACAAGAAAAAACAAGTATTACACAATAATATTTGAAGAAATTGAGGGCGCAGGAAAGGCAGTTTATACAAGGTTTAGATAGACTCAGTAAACTTTGACCTTGAACATTGCAGTTCCAGAAGACAGTGGGCTTGTTCCCTTCTGCATGACTATGTCCGTATGAAGTGTAGTACGAGCCTATGGCTAGTCGCTAATCAATAGCACGAAGCGATTCTTGCTCGAGCGACTTCCACGTGCAGACACGGTGACGGACGCTGGGATTGGTCGGTGGCTGGCCGCCCCGGAGGGCGTAGCGTGACCACCCTTGTTGTCGTGCCGCGGTAGGAATAGCCGCTCGTCACGAATTCCCTATCGCCGCGGAGAGGAGGTGGGGTGTTTGTAATGTCGGATGACGTTATTTCCGACGGTACATCGTAAACCACTTTACGAGGGCGCGCCATTCGCCCTGGGTGCGCTAACCCCTTGGCGGAGGGGAGGGTGGGCACGCATCAAAAATACATTTGGGTTCAGGAGGGGTTGTTTTTACGTCCCGCGGTTTCATAGGGGAAGGGTTGTGAGGGACTGCGATAGGCTGGGCGCCTCTCGGTAGACTCGCCAGCGTTGTGTTAGTGCCTTCAGTCTCGTCGTAACTGATGTCCTTCCTCGCCAGTAAAACACTTTGACAAGCCCCCGTCACCTCGCCAGGTTCTTCGTCGTGCGGGTCAAGTCCCCTCCCTATCGGGCCTGCTGGCCGGGGATGTAGAGGGATTTTCACAACTGCACGCTGGCCATGCCTATGGAGATGTACGGGAGATAGGTGTGAAGCTGCCGTTTTGTGCGTTTACCATTCACAATGCGATATATTCGTGATCTATGCCATGGTCCAAGTCAATGAACAGGCAATCAATTTTATGTCAGTTGCATACCTTGCGTATTTATCGCTGATATGTATTTATTACTCCGATGTGCATCAGTGGAAGTTCTCATGAATTCAATGACCTCGGCACCATGTTGTGACGCACTAAACGGAAGTTTTGTCTACGTCATAGCATGTCTCCTTTTGCTCTTACTGATATGCACAACTGCGTTCAGTCCAGTCTTCCGTCTCTTCAGTGTCATGTATGTGGTCGTTGTTTGCGCACATCCATAGAAGAACCGTAGAGTGAATATGGTGAATATAATGTATAGCGATAATAGGCTTCTACGCACGTGACAAACATATCGCGTGATCGTAAGCACGATGTTGTTTTGCATAAACTGACAATGTGCCCATTGTAGGTTATTTGTAAAATATGTTAAAACTTTGTCAGATTTGGACCATTGTTACATAAATTATTTTAGTCGTATAAAGACAATATTAACAACATAAGGATAGTGGAATAAAATACTTTTCGTAAGACTGTTTTAAACATGAAAAATATTTAGTGCGTAACTTACAATTGGCGTAAAGTGTGTTGATGCGTAACACAGTCCAGTTCTGCGCATAAACAGAGAACTGAAGCTTGCCACAGAGAACATTGTATTATACGGCCGTTTCTGTATACTCTGAGTGTGTATGTGTATGTATGTGTCTTTGTGTGTACACACACATTATGCCTTTATTAAATTTTTATGACACGATATTTACTGTCAAAATGTTTGTAATAGTGTTTAAAACAAGTAGAACGATGTTTTTTGCCAGTTGATTTTGTACTTATTTTAAGATTTGCATTGATGGGAAAATATTAACGGGAGGTAAAAACTCACAATTAAAACTAATATGAGGTTTGAACATGTGTTAAGATGGATGTGTCCGTGTTTGTTGCAGACAAGGAGCTGCAGATCGGACACAGGCCTGCCAATGCCGTCAAGGATGACAAAGTGCCACTCGTGTCCTGGGAGCCTTACTTCTGTGTCCTGCTGCAGGACGAGCAGACACTCACCGCCTATCGCAGCGAGGAGCTGTCGGTGAGTTATCTCTCTTTCTCTATGTATCTCTCTCTCTCTCTCTCTCTAACTATCTCACACACACACACTCTCTAGCCCACCGCTTCATTTAGACGGAGATTTATTCGAAAGACAGGAAGTTTTTGCGGAAAGATGTTCCCACCAGTTTGTTTCAGTGCTCTCTATGCACAACTGCAGCTCTGTTTTATGGTTGTTGGCGGCGTGTCTTTGTGAAGAGTCGTCATTAATTTGACTGCCAATCAGAGCAAGGGTATCTGCAACACCAAGCATCTGTGATATACGTGAAGAAAGCAATGATGCTGAGAATAATACCATCCAACCTCTGACCACGAAGCAGGTCGGTTGTTGTACACGTTAGCAACTGAAACAAAGTGGTGCAAATATATTTTCGCGAAAATGCTTTGTCCATAATGTATTCGGTAATTCAGTGTTTCAGAATGGGTCATTTAAAAAATGGCTGTCGAGTATGACGTATATTTTGACCGGAAGCGTTGGAGGGATAGCGGGTGGAGAGGCTAGAGGTTGATGGCTTCCCTATCAAGCGCTTGGCCGTGTACTAAACTGTAATTATTATGATAAATAGTAATTATTGGGTTAATTATGCTAAGTGCTATCTTCATTTTAAGTATAGGAAAAACATAAGAAGGTCAATGTTCAGATTTAACTATTCAGTATGAGGTTACCCATCCCCTCATTCCGAAAGGGTCGTACCTATAAACGGCTTTCGAATGACAACCAACTGCTCACCATTGCTTTCTCTATGGGGATAGCAGTTGGTTGTCTTTCGAAACCCGTTTATAGACACGGCCCTAAGTCCTGAATCCGCTCCTGACCTGTCGTGAACCTTCATCTGTCCGGCTGAATAATGTTGAACGTACTTCAAGGTGAGTGAGGTGTTTGAAGGTTTCTTGTTATGGGAGTTTGTAATAATGTACAGGTTTGTGGACGTATGGCACTGCTAGAGACGTGCAAACATTGCATTATTTTTGGCAACAGGCTAGAATTCACTTGCGTATACTCGCCCGAACACGCAACATGATTAGAGACCTGAAAAATCCGCATTTTCTTCCAGGTAGAAGCTATAATTCCAGCAACTGTAAGTTCGTACTATTTTCACAATTGACAGTTGACTTATTTGACACCGCATAGAAGTCGCTGAGCCATATAATAACAATGTAACTACATTCAGGCCCATTTCACTGTGTCAGCGAGCAGCTAATGAACAGCTGTTGTCTGCCTGAGTTCTCAGAGATTCTTGGATGCTGACCTACAGGTCAGTGAACCCGAGATTTTTCCTGTCTCTATACATGACTGGGACAGGAATTTTTAGCGAAAATATTTTTGCCCCACTTTGTTTCAGTGCCTTGCGTGTGTACCTGCAGCTCAGCTTCATTGCTATTGGCAGAGTGATTTTGTGCAGAGTCGTTATTCATTTGACTGTGCCAATAGTACACGGAACATCACGTCTGTGAACGCCACACAAACTGCGGGCAACTACAGAAGTCCGATGAGCACATAGTAACTTGCAGTTCAGTCTGCTGTCAGATAATAACGCGAAATGTACATGTCTCTGCGCAATGTTTGTAATTGGCGTTTGTCCACCAATCCATTCATTCTTTCTTATCCTTCGCCATTTTTCTATTATATTGATTTTTACAACAACTTTTGTTTCCTATTTGTTTTCGTACGAGTATGGATACGATCGGGCGTAGAATGTGACTGGTAGCTTTGTTGACAGTTTAACTGTTACAATCATAAATACAAATCTGAGCGAGTATTTAATTAATCGAAGATGTAAATGGATTTTCCTGCTAACATAGGCTGAGAGACCACGGTCCCGGAAGTAGACTACACTCACAAGCAGGTTTTGCCGGCATGTCCGAGGTATCGGGTTATCGATTAATCGGCGCAGACTTATCGAAGCGTCAGTCGCGGCCATCTGGTGTGTGGGCTGCATGCGAGCGTGACGTCATCAGGACGGGACGCAGTCTTCGTGCGTGCAAAGACAGAGGAACCTACAAGCACAAGCCATGGCGGGTTTGGGTTTTTCTCTCATGTACAGGCATAAAAGTTAAAACGACATCGGATAAAAGGTTGCGGGCTCTCCATTAAGATTATGAAAGTAATATATGAGGCTACCATGCTATTGGCTGGTTTGAACTGCGCGCGTTTCTATCTGCGCATGCGAGTCGCTCAGTAATGCCGGTTTTTAGTGTGTTGCTACCGTTTTTCTAACCTGACAAGACCTTTGGATTGGAACATAGCTTTTTCTAATGTTTTAAACTAAGCTTAAGTAACGTAAACTAATCTTAACTAACTGTCACAGTGGTCGGGGCAAAGAAGGGGAAGTGTACCTGCGCAGAACGGATGCGCAGTGGACAAGGTCTATAGCAATTTTCATTGTCATATTTTTATTTTGATATTCGTACAATTTTTCTTAATCTTAGACATAAATTGTGACTAAATTGTACATCGTCTTTGTTTAAAAACAAAAAATTAAATATTTTTGTACTGAGAAAGTTAAAAATTGCTGAAATTCGAAACTAAAACTTAAAAAATGCCAGAATTGTTTACAATTACAAAAAAAATATATATTTTTATACAGGAGACGTTGCTTATAACATAGTTATTCGCTGTAAATATTTTCCAGTTTGGTATGTCGGTCGAGTTTAGTGGCGTACATAAAACCGTAATATGCAAGTTATGACATTTATGAGTCATTACACAAAAACTATGAGAGATAAAAAAATTTCATAAGAGCAAAATTTTGTCACAATAAATGTATAAAATAAGGAAAAAAAGATCTGGTACAAATACAAAAATAAAAATATGACGTTAAAAATGGCTGTAGGCCGTGTTCTTAACGAAAGTAAAGCCCACTGTCGCTTTACATTGTATCCGCAGTAGCGTCTTTAACTAGGAGGCGTTTTCCACGACGTCACTGCAGCGTTCATATAGGACGAAGAATTCAGAGCTGACGTGCGGGCAGGTATGGCACAGCCTCCAGTAGACGCCTGCAACTACTCAGTCAGAAGTCTGTAGGATCTGGAATGTGATGCCATGCCGTAGTACAACCTTACATGCGATATTTATTCATTACTTTATGTACGCAGGAAATATTATGGGTTTGTCTCTACCCGGGGCAGCCGTCTGATTCTTTGCACACGCTCGTAGCGTGGCGTGGCATTGCCCCAACGAACGTGCGCGACCTTGCCAGAGACCATTAGTTCCGCCATCTGCCTCAGGAAAGGAAATAACTATACTTGAGAGCAAGCACAGGGAAGATTGCCCCTCCCTCACCCCCTTCCCAAGCCACTAGAGTCTGCCTATCCCACGAAGGAATATACGTATATGTTCGCAAAGATACCTGTGTCCTGTCGTGCATGACCGTCTTAGTCTGCAGGAGGCATGTGAAACATCACTACCTACCGTAAACCGGGGTTACTTTGACCATTTTCGGAGTTACTTTGACAATTTAACATATTCGTTTTTGGGTTTTCTGGTAAATAAACAGATAATCTGAGCCGAGTATTTTAAATAATTCCTTTTATCCTTATAGCTAATGCTTGAAACTTTCGTCAATAAATAACATAAAAACCAAAATTTTGTGTTGTCAAAGTTACCCCGGTAGGTCAAAGTAACCCCGGTGTACGGTACTACTTACGCTGACGCATACGCAGAGCAAGTCCTGTAGTCGCAGTCGGAAATAAGTTCACCGATCAGCACTAAAGCCACAACTTTGTCTAGACGTGGTTTTCAAGGTTGCTACAGGTCTGGAAAACAGGCGAAACCTGGAAAAGTCAAGGAATTTCAAAGTGGTCACTCGATTCCACCAATCACAATAAGCTTATTGCGAAACCACATGTCTGTGATTTTCCAGACAAGCGAGAGTTTAGACATTCATCGCGTAAAATAGACTGAAACCTAGTCCACAAAAGAATACGTTATATGTGAAATTTTATTTACAAAGTTATCTGTGTTCTGTTGTGCATAACCATTTCAGTATCCAGGAGGCCAATTAAATAACACTATTGGTGGTATTTGCAACCACGTTGGCGCAGAGAAAGTGAACGGATTTCCACTCACACCTGTAGTCGCGGTTATAAATAAATACAAACATCACACGTTTTATTTCAACTGCACGGGTATGAACAGTATTTACAACCAACGTGCTAAACAGATTAGTAACGCCGGAAAATAAAAATTCAATTGAAGGCACTTCATACTATCTCGGGAATTAAAAAAAAAAAAAAAAATGTGAAAATCAGAATAATTTTGTAAATATTTTTACCTATTAAAATGTAAAAACATTTCTATAGTTATAATACAGTTGTCATGTGTTATCTTGTTGGTGTGCTTGTCTGTGTGGGTTTAGTTCCCCAAAACAGAAAATTATGATTTTATCGTGTCGTTATGCAAAAACCGTAGGATGTATTAATGTTTTACAAGACGAAAGAGTTGTGTGAGGTAAGTTAGTGTCAACGAGTAAAGCAGTATTCGATACCAACATGAAATGAGTTTTTGGTTGCGAAACATTGTTACATGTTGATGACAGTTGGCAGACATGGGGCAGTATCTGTGTAGCTGAGCTCTCGTGCAGTGTAGGCCGGGAAACAACAAAGGCTCGCGGCAGTGTTGCCAAAGAGCGGGTACTTTGCATGAAACTAATCTAACTGTAAATGCAGCTCTTTGTGGAGGAACCACGGCTCGCGGCGCCTACGCTCTGCCTGCCCTTACTTCCGTCCTACCGTTTGTCCGCGCCCTGGCCTGGCGTTCTCTGCATATACTGTAGCTCATTCATCCGTGTGAACATTTTACAACGTTACTAGAGAGAGTGAAAAATCACGAAAAATCTTTGTGCTGTAACATGTTGCACCGTATGTGTTGCACCGTATGTGACTGGACGACTATTGATGTAAGAGAAGTGAGTTTTACGTCTCGTCGACAGCGAGGTCGTTAAGAGGCCTCTCTCTCTACCAGCCCTTCAAGTCCGTTGCAACGAGTTACGAATATTTTCTTTTCGACGAAACTATTTAACACACATTATAGCTGCATATCTACGAAAAGAACACACACTCCCATATAGGATGTAAGCTTGCGGCAAGCCTGCGATTGACTTGATTTAGGCTTGCCATTGCAAGCCCTATTTGGTAAGTTTGTTTCAAACTTGAGTCAAGCCTATTTTTTACAGTTGTATCGTGCCTTGTACGAGGCAAGCTTGCAGCAACCTTGAATCAAGCTGTCCTCTCGAGCTTGTTGCAGGCTTGTCGTGTGGAGACTAGTTAGCTTGGTTCAAGCTTATGGCTTGACATGACAAGCTTGTTGCAAGCTTGCAGACTTGTCATGGCAAGCTTGAATCAAGCTTATTTTGCTATCAGGGCTTCAAACTATGTCACTATTGTTTTAAAAATTCGGCACGTTTATTAGAAACACATTTTCTGGCCCCTCAAAACGGCCGAAAATGGCTTTTTCAGACTGCCGTACCTGGAAATTAAACAATCTGATTCGAAAAACACAAGTATAGAAACAAGCGTCAGAATTTGAACTACGCTGCCCATAAGTTAAATAAATTGGTTGCCTTAAAGTCCCATAGGAAAAATGATAATAGTAAATCTCTGCACGCCATCTGAGTGGCTTGCGCGGAGAGGAGATAATACATTATAACGTCGGTTAGTGGCTCTCTTACCGCTTCTGCCTCACGCACACGCACGCACACACACACGCAGCCTAACTAGGGAGGCCCCAACTGAACACAGTGACAGGAGCTGGGAGAGGAGTCAGCCATGACCTATGTTAAGGAACCATCCCAGCATTCGCCTGGAGTGATTGCGGGAAACCGTTGAAAAACGAAATCAGGATGGCGGGAGCTGGACATTGAACCCAGGTCCTCTCGAATGCGAGTCCTGTAATTTCATTTTCACTTTGAGCTAACTGTCATGTTTCTACCGCTTGTGAATAGAAACGTGTCAGGTTTTAGTAAAAAAAAAAATTTTAATATTTCACCGTACTCAAAAAAATTGCCTTTTGAGGTGACTTAATTTTTTTATTATTATACTTGGAAACAGTGGCGGATTCCCCCATTTTTAAGGTCAGATTTTTTAATTTTTTATAATGTAAATTTTATTAGCACTATATAGCCTACTTTTAAGACATAGTTTATTTAAAAATTTTCTTACTTCTGTAATACAATTTTGTGCGTGTAAACTCCTTATAAAACACCATTTTGCATATCTAAAATCAAAATTTTCCGGGGGAGGGTTCCCGGACCCCCCGTTTTTGCCTTGGGGTGTATGTATACACACTTTTTAAGGCACAGGCCGTCCCTCTCCTCGCAATTCTGGATCCGCCACTGCTTGGAAAGCTAGTGTTCTCAAGAGTTCAGTTTACCGTGAACAGCCTATACTTATTTAGCGTGTACTAAAATCACGAATCCTTGTAACGTTTATCATTTATAGCCACGTAGAATTGGAAACGACTCGCAAACCGTGAGATAGTGAACAGAAGTTCGGTACGACCACCGACCAACCATTTAGAAGAAAACAAAAAAACGCGGATGAAATACATCCACTGTAATTCAACGGCTTGCGCGGCGGTACAGAAGGACTACGAAGATAAAAAATAGAGCTTGTAGCTGAAAGTACAGTTTATTTTGAACCGCAAAATTCCAGTCATAAAACATACTAAAAAGCGACGACCGTGGTTGCGCCGTCCTTGAGAGTAGATGTATGGTTGATATAATTTCCCCGTGAGTAGCGTTGGTAATAGCTGACCGAATATACTAGTCCACATCTGTGCTGCTTGTCATGGTGAAGATAAAAATGTTGTAAAAAAAAAATGTATATTATGGCGGGTGGAAATTATAAAATAAAGTTTTAGAGACCCTTTGTTCGTTATCAGTGTTTATTATCTCCAGAACAATCGAGAATATACACATTTGATAACTGTTTTTTTTTATCATCGAAAGCGAAGTTTGTTGTTGAAAATACAAATTAAACAGCATCTCCTTCTTCTGAACGTTTACTCCGTGGCTACAGAGATGAACATGAGTTCCAGCCGCTTGCCAATATCGACTTTATTAGTTTCACGAGCCTTCTTTTGATTAAAATTTTGAATACAGTTGCTTTTTCTAAAAGCTGGTAAACGCACAATATTTGTGTTTGTGTTGGAAATAACTGACTTCTCTGTTTCTCCATCGCAGTACGACTTCGTGGAAAATGTTGCTCGCTGTTTAAGATGTCTGTTTACAGAAGAATGTTTTTGCGAGCTGAATTTCGCTTGAAAAGTTGTTGTATTAAATAATATGGATATATTGAATGTACTGCACCTAAATTTTTGCATATAACGTTAATTTATATAAAAAAAAAGAGTCAAAATTACAATTATGCTGAACACATGATGGCAGTCGCTTGCGCGTCATGGGGGAACAGTTCCCAACCTAACACTCTACAATTACTAGAGCAAAGGAGTTACATGTTTGCGAAAACCGTATCAACGAAGAAGTGAGCGAGCGGCCCGACACAAACACACGAGCTAAACCTGGCCAGAGCTTAACAACTGCGCAGGCTCGGGGGAAAACAAGAGAACAGATGTCAGCTAAGGAAAGTAAAGAGGTCTCGAACCGAGCCAAAAAAAAAACTGTAAAGTCGATTGAAGTTCCAATAGAGACCGCTGCGCGCCACCGTCACCACACTGAGCACCAGACGGGCGGCGCAGTAAAAATAATTCACTTAAAAATGGTCGATACTGAAAAATTAAATTGGTTTACATTGTCCACCTGTTCAACTTGCATTAACTACCTCTGATAGCATTTACGTTCAGTATTCAGTACATTATTTTGTATTTCAAGCTGTTTACATAATTATACTACAAGTAAAAAAATATAATATTACTGGTTTTGCAACTTACCTGTAATACAAGTTAACCACCCTACCAACATAAAATAATTCACAACGAATATAAAAGCCAGGGGTCTATGATTTTCGCTGCTGACATCGGCAACAACTTGTTTCAATGCTTCGTTGTTATTGGCAGAGTGTCGTTGTGGAAATACGTTTCCCCTTTCACCATACCAATCAGCATAAGGCTAGTGGGTTAGCACACATGCCACATTAGAATATCCTTAGCCGGGAATCGTATCCGTATCGCCTGCCGTAAAAGGCCAACCGTTTAGCCACCTCTTTGTGGGAAATAAAATATCAGTATTAGCCATTGTTGTTCTCACTTTAATTTAAAAGAAAATCCGTTGAATAAATTGAGTGCAATTTCGCAGCTGCCTGAATGTGTTTGGCGTGGGTGCTAAGAGATTTTGGGACGATAAGAAGGCACAAAATATCGGGTCAGCTAACACGTTTCACTTGAATTAGGTAAAATGGAAGAATTATCGTTATTGTTATTACTAAGACAACCTCACGGTACCATGAACAACTTAAATATGTGTGTATGTAGGTGTGTCTATATATTCGGTGGAAAGGACAACACAACTCAACAAAAAGTAAGGGCAAGTGTTATTGTACAATATACACCTATCCCGAGCAAATTTATCAGTTTAACTCATTTGACTTGATAATTTTTCCTGTGAACCAACGATATGTATACACAGTTTCTTTAAACATGGACATACTCAGCAACGGTATTTCTCGTGAAAAAAAAGGCGCAGTCAGTGTACGCGAGGCCGTGGACTCAGTGTTCATGTTTACAGGGGTGGAGGGGGTGTGGGAGAAAATTCACTTGTCTTTGTAACCGACTGGCTGTATCGCACCATTTTTCGCCAGCCTCTACCTGTGCCAAAACAAACGCAGTAAAAAACACACAGGTCAACAATAAACTCGACGTGGCGGTCGTAAAAGTCGGGTGTGAATTGTACGCACACATGTTCCTGCTTTTTTTGCCAGGCGGATTTGACAGGGCTCGTTACGCAACTTGATGGCCCTAACAGTTTTATTACATTTCCGGATGCTGTGCGCGCTTTTATGGCTCGAGGGAGTTGGGCGGTGTTACTGGAATTATTTTCTCCCCCTTTTAAATATATTTCCGTTGTGACTTTTAAAACCTGTGCGCGAGGCCGTGCCGCCGCTGGAACGTATACTGCATACTGCATGTTTAGAGAGAGTGGAAATTCGCAGGAATATTTCGTGCCACTATATTAAAAAAAAAAAAAAAAAAAAAAAACACTGTAACGGTCGGCACCTTGTGTGTGTGGTGGTTGGTTATGTAGCTGTTTGAAGATATGACCCCCTTGTTTCTTCTGTTTTGGTGATAATTATTTTTTTAAGCCTAAACGAGAGGGGTATTTTTCATATAGTAAATACAATGATTTTAGCTTATTATGTAATTAACGAAATTTTTGTTAATTGACTTATACGTAGAGACCGGGAAAATTCGCGTGTTCACCAACGTGTAGGCTAGCCTCCAAGAATATATGTGTATTCAAGCAGACATTATCTGCTCACTGGCTGCTCGCTGACGCAGTGATATGGACCTGCATTTAGTTGCTTCTGTACTATTGGCTAAGCGACTTACAGGAAGTGTCAAATAAGTCACTGGCCAATTGCGAAAGTGGCACGAGCTTACATTTGCTGCAATTCTAGCTTGGCGCCAAAAGGAAACGCGAAATTTTTCATGTCTCTACTTAAGTCTAAACCGTTCAATTTCTTGTCTTGAAAAAGTTAGCTATGGCGGCAAATCCCATTTTGAACAAAATTGCCAAACAGATTTATGACATTTGCTCTCGCTAACAACAAAAGAACGTCAAATTTATGGTCACGTTATACTGAAACCTAGAAAACCGTAACTTTTCTCGCGATAAAACTATGTCCCTAGGCATATTCTGAGCACAAAAATTTTGCAAACCACTCGGAAATGCTGGCAGCAGTTGGATCTCCTGCTCTGTCATTTATTTTGGACAGCAACTATTTTGAATCTATTTCCTTTTGTCTTCCTCAAGGATCGGTCCACTCCCATCATGTCAAGGCTTCCACTATAATGCCATCCCTAATCTATCCACATTCCTCATAAAGAAGATAATTGGGGGTTACAATTATTTATATTCGTTGAAAAAAAGTCGTGTGTAAGTGAGTGAAGAGATTTTGGTTAGCACTCAACATCGTGGTAATCTGGGGGGTGACATGATGAGAGAATGGAGCAGCGCCGGAATGAGAGGGCGTGGGAAGCGGGAGATCCCCGAAAAAAAAAAAAAACACCGACCTGCGGCATCGTCCGACACGATTCCCACATGCGAAAATTCAGGGACCGACACCACCGGTGATCGAACCCGGATCACCCAGGTGGGAGGCGAGAGGTCTGACCTCTCGGCCACCGCGGCCCCAAAAATATCGGGGAAATAGACTGAAATCTCTGGCAGAAGTCAGCTTAGTCAGAAGAAAGTTGACTAAACAATAAGTGTCGCGCTTAGCCAATACGTGTTAGTGTATGTAGTGAAATCAGACTCTCGTGCAACCTTAGTGGTCGCAAAACAATTTTCAATCAGGTTCTACTAAAAGAGTGTCTAAGTTACTTAAAACGTTAAGAAATATTTTAATGTACATACGAACTGATCGACTCATATGTATTACCAGTGTTTTCTATGTAAAACAAAATTCGGTATTTTCTCACATTTTATGAAGTTTTTTGTATGTGTATAGTCTTCTTTTGAGAAAAAAGAAATTGGTTGCAAACAATTTCAGTGACACCATTCAATAACCTACAAGAGCTTGTTTTGATATATACAGAAATTGTTTGTTAATATGCATAATTTCATTTTTATGCTTTAATTATTGTTTGTAAAATGTTCAGTAATTATTTCTAGTTTTATATAAAGTCGTAGTTAGTACATTGTGTAATTCCACCGCTTTTGTCCGATAACACTCCAGCATACCTACATTCAATAAAGGCTTGTTATAGTTCATTCTTCTCGTGGCAAGCATCATGGAGCAAGTATAATGTTATGTTTATTTTACATCAGTGTAGGTAAGTGTGTTATGTAAGAAGAAGTAAGAGGTTGCAAGGAATAATAAATAATTACCTAACCTTGAAGTAATATTGTTTGCTTTGTTTTAACATATGGAAAATAAATTAGTCTTGTAACCTTGTTTAATAAAGCTGAACAAATACACCAACATTTTCATAGTGGGTTTTTTTTTCTGTGGCAGATGGTTACTATATGACTTCTGTTTTAAAAGCTCCCACACTTTCTTCCTTCGAATCCCGCTTACAGATGTGTATATGTATATTGCGAATCTTCTGGTACGAACAACTGGTATGAAGAAAGAAGTCAAATGATCTTACTTAATAATATCACATAACGTGTCAAGTAAAACTGTAGCGACTGAGAGAGAAATGACTTGATGTTATCTGTGTCTGACATTTATTGAATTGTTAGGCGTGAGGTGAACATTTGTTTTCAATAGATGCAGGCGAAGGATTTTTCATGTACAGTTGATGACAATTTAATTTCAGGTCAAATATGATTTTATCTATGATGTAAGTTCGGAGTTCCCAAGACGTGTACCCCACAAAAAATTTAATTTGATGGCTTGCGTAATTTTCTTTCTTGTGTTGTATTTTGAATGACTTCAAACATAGAATGGAATACAATGTGAAAAAAATTTAAATAGTGTTCATTTGTTCAGTCGTAATTCAGTATTTAATTGTAAATACTGATACATTCTAGAGGTTAAATGAATATTTATTCTTATGGAGTTAAAATTTTTCTTTTGGTAACAAATTCAACTGACCATTCATTCTGTCGACATTTGCTAGATTTATTTTGGAGCTTAGCGATAACATAAAATAAAACATTTATGCTCAGATTTTGACACTAATAATTATCGTTTACACGTTATTTTATCATCTAAATTGTTTCAAAAGTGTGCGTTCCCGGCTGAAGATAAATCAAATTTAGTTTTTTTTTTTTTTTTTTTTTTTTTTTTAGAATCTGTGTCATAAACGTAATCAAAATTTTATTTGTCGTGAACTATACAAATACAACTCGTGATTTTGGTGAAGATAATTGTGCCCCACTTTGTTTCAGTGCCTTACATGCTCACGTGCAGCTCTGCTTCATGTTCAATTATTGTACGTTTAAAGTCTCACACGTCTTACGTTATACCCGCAAATCACAGTCGCAGTAACCTTGTTCTGATTGGCGCAATCAAATGGGAGACATCTCTTCACAGAGACACGCTACGAACAACCATGAAGCTGAGCTGTAGATGTGCTAAACGTGGTAAATATTTATTTAGCGACAATTAGGTGTTCCTAGTAATAATTCATGATTTCTCCGTACATCTGCCTTAAATTTGAAATTTCTTACGCATATTTTTACCAGAATTTAGTGAACATTATTGAGTATCTATGAGAAAGTGACATCACTTTGACAGTAATTTTTTTTTTTTTACTTATTTTGATACAATTACATTTTGATAGTTATTTTCTATTGCAAAGTTTAATGTAATTTTATGCTAGCTGAGAGGTTATTGTATACTGATAGTTTATCTTGTACGAAATTAAAGCTAAGGTGAATGTTTAAGGGCGCCGCCTACCAAGCGCTTCAAATGCGTTGCAGTGTGTTCGCAAATACTTTTTTTACGAAACTGTTCCACGTGAGCCCATTGTACAATTGTACGAAAAATAAACACATGTCGGAAGAGTACTGAATGTCATTGTTAAGACACCGTGCCCATTAAAACTCTGTTTCTAGGCTCTCCAACATAGCTAAAAACAGTATTTTCAGACTACCGTAAACTTCAAAATGTACTAACCGGATAGGGCCTATATGTGAAACTCGTATAAACTTTTCTACAGACTTTCCAACAGTAAAATTATATGGCTAGTTTAACGCTTGGCTTGTTGTGGTGATTCAGCATTTCATACGCGCTTCAAGGTCGCCCTTATAGCTCCGTCACTTATGAACCTCTAACCCGCAGGTAGGCAGCGCCCAAGTGTTACGAAGAATGTCCAGAAACAAACTTGTAATAAGCATACCACGCGAATACTGGGATAAATTCGAGACGAAAATATTTGTGGCAAAATGTTGTATGATGGCATTTCACATGCAGAATGTGGCAATACTGCGCCTCGTAGTTGGCCTTTCTTAAGCTCCACAGATATCTTACGTATCTTCCTACTACTGTTCTGACCTCCATATTAAAGGTGCAGGTTAAAGTCTCGAGGAGCCCAAACATGATTATACGTTTAATTGACATTACATAAACTAATACCTGAACGTGGAGCGCAAGAGGGGACTTTTCTCAGTGTAGCGTTGCCACATTGTGCTTGTAAAATGTCGTCGTACTAGTCCAGCAGCCTAGGAAAGGTTTTGAGAGAGTGGCGCAGCGCACGTGAAATGGTATCTACTGCACAGCTACCCGCCCCACATTTCCCCTCCCAGCCAATAAGAGGGGAAATAATGGAGCCCTAAGTGTACCATTAGCAGCTACAACCAATCTGCAGATGCGCACACCTCCGCTGGTTATGGGCAGGAGGAGGAGGAAATTTCCCCTCTGCGCGTTGCCAGGACCATTCCTAGCTCGTGTGACCAGTACAACATTTTGCCACTAACATTTTCGTCTCTATTTTCGCTCAGGATTCGCGTGGTGTTATTATGCGTCTGATTCTGGACATTCTGTATATGTGATGTGAATGTCTTGCAGTTCTTGATGAGTACTCGGCCACGTGTACACACATGTACATACTGGAACACGTGTGCCAACCACCCCAGCACTAACAGTGCATGTCGCTGCTCCGGCCCTAACCTTTGCCTAACACCCTCTCTGTCTATCTATCTCTATGCCATGGGGAACTAACACTTCTCGCTGTCTTCCTTGGTTCTGGTTTCAGATCTTCCCCGGCACCCCTGGCCGGCCGAGGACGCATATCAAGGTGTGTATATATGTATGTATGTGTGCTTGCATGTGCCTGCCTTGCATGTGTGTACTTTGTTGTTTGTACTTTCCTTTGAAACCTGCATGTGCCCTGTTGCCTCTAGCTTGTCACTTGCTGACCAGTTTTTGGTGTAGGGTGAACCTACCCCACTTCGTGATACTGAGGCTTCGAACTTCAGTGACAGAAAAGGGCGCGGTCTACCGCAATTTTCATCATCATTATTTTATTTTTTATTTGTACCAGATATTTTTTCTTATTTTAGACATAAAATGTGACTAAATTTGGCTCTTATGAAATTTTTTATCTCTCATAGTTTTCGCGTAATGGCTTGTTTAAGTCATATTTTGCATGTTTCCGTTTTAACGATTACACTAAAACCAACTGATATACCAAACTCAAAAAAATCACAGTAGATAAAGACTTTGCAGGCTACAATGACATGCTCATAAAATTAAAGAATAAAAATTATTTGTATTTTAAAAAAAATATTGAATTTTTAAAAATTTTATTTTCAGTTTCGGCATTTTTTAACTACGGGGTTTAATGAGGAATCCACGCTTAAAGTAATATTTCTCACTGTATCGATTTACAATTATTCTTTCAAACAAAGCATTGTACTTAAAATTACTTAAGGAATACTGTCAAATTAAAAATTTTTGTCAACTTTCACCTTTTATCTTCGTTATTTACACGCAAAACTACAATAAAAATTTTTTACTTGAACTTGAACCAGAATATTGAAATATATAGCTCCTAAAACCATAATAAATCTGTGAGTTACTGCGGTTACTACTTGTTACAAGGTTGTCAGCCATTTTTGTTGACTTTTAGTTCAAGTTGCTAGTGTGTTTCTTGATTAGCTAAATTATAACACAATAATATAGTATGTTGTTTCTGGGTAAAGTGGTATAACTAAAAAATGAGAACATTTAGTTAGGTATATACATGTAATTCTCTACGTCTGGGTAAAGGGATTCAGTGCTAATGGTAAAGGGAAGAGAAAATAATTAAATGTATACATATATAGCATACCATTATGCTCGATATGTCTTTGAAATTTATTTTCATTTTTACTTGAAACACCATGTATCGACTTATCACACTTTCACCAAACATCGCATATATTATGATAACTAGAGGTACGTCAATTTCGCAAATACATTCCAGGTCAGGTTGAACGCCAAAAATATATACTTCATAATCACGTGTGTGATTAGCTGGCGGCTGTCACGAAACGCATTTGACTACTGCAAGCCAGTGGAAAGTAAGGAAATGATTCATTGAGCTATCGCTTGTAATGTTGTAAGCCAATGAATAATCGACTGTATCCAGAGCGTGTACAGGACTGAGCAATCTAGGCTACTGCCAGATGAATCCGCGAAATTGACGTACCTCTAGAAATGATTCATTGAGCTATCGCTTGTAATGTTGTAAGCCAATGAATAATCGACTGTATCCAGAGCGTGTACAGGACTGAGCAATCTAGGCTACTGCCAGATGAATCCGCGAAATTGACGTACCTCTAATGATAATCTAAATTTTTATAGCGATGCTAAGGACTCTAATTCAGATCCCTGGTACACTCTAAGAGTACAATGCTTGCATTATAACTTAAACATAGTAGACACGTTTGTTAACTGGGAAATGTATTTGGAAGCGAGAGAGCGGTTATCGCTTCTCTGTTTACTCAGCAAGCCAGTACATGAGAAGAATCCTTACAATGGGCTGCACAGATATATTTTTACTCTTTCTCTTTTTCTCTACTTTTGGGCGCAAGGTTTAGACCTGTGAGTCCGGAAGCGGTAAAGACGACACAGCATCACATCTCTCCCTAGACTAGGTGCAAGTAACTGAACTGGCGTGTAGTCTTCTCCAACAACTAACCTCTATGAGACTTTCAGTGCTGACTCTATCATTTTATAACGTATTATTAAATATAAAGGTGTATTTTACATACCTATATCTTTTAAAAGATTCTGCGGCAAATTCTACCTGTCTATATAAGGTCGCTAAAAAAAACTCATTTTTGCCATTTTCGGTCACGAGAAAATACGCTTTAGGCCATGATATTTCATTTATTTCAAACAATTGCAAATAACTCAAATATTTTTAACCAAATGCTTTGAAAAAATGTCAGATTGTGTACAGTCATACGATACACAATTTTGCCAGAGCGGTTTTAAAAAATTATGTACCGTTTGCTAGAAAAATATTATTTTGCTTCATTTCAGCTTATTTTGACAACAAAGTATGTAATATTTCAGGGGCAAAACTCTAAAAATCTGTTTGGTACATTCCAACAGAAAAATTCAGATACAAACGACGATATATAAATGTTAAAACTGCCAGAATGAATTTTTGATATACGCATTCATTTGCGTTAAAAAAAAAAAAATACATATTTTCGAAACCACTGCAAAATTAAAGGCCTTAATGACTAGTGATGAACTTGAAATTAGCATAGACACGTGTAACGTTCTTTAATGCTATTCGTAAGCATACATCACTCATGTGCCGTGAGTAATTTGGTAACGGCCGAAGCTATGTACACCGCTGCCGGCCTGGGTAGACGGCCACCTTAATGCCTTGAGGTATGCCTATATTACAGACTTGACGTATCAGTAACAGTCGAGAATGAAACAATGTTCTGTTACGAACTGTTCCATTTTGTATTTGCTTTACAGTCCCTAATGAAAAATTATTTCTAATTTTACTCCATTCACCTCGAAACACTTAAAAATATTCAGCTCCTTATTTACTAGGAGAGCCTACTTGATTTTTTCAGCAGTAAATAAATATGGCAGTTCGGAATAAAGTGAGCATTCAAAAAAGCTCTGGTAAAGTTCTATTTTCAGGCAATTCGTATCTTTCCGCGCGTAACAGCTAAGGACGGGAAATGTCTTACCTCTCAGGACACGTCACTTGTGTGCGCGTATAAGATAAATTATACAGTCGGTAGAAACCTGTACAGTTTGATTAAAAAGGTTTATTAATTAACTATACAAATCACAAAAATTTCGAATTTGGTTGATTTTCTTTCAGTATTATTCTAACTTACATCTGTAATGTTTGTGTGTTGTTTTTCCCCCTTGGTTTAATTTGTTCAACAATTAAGTACTTTTTTTCCCTTATAACTTTTTGTACTTATCTAAAGCAACATTTACTGTTTTCTTATACTTGTGCTTCTGGTATCTGTGACTTAGTAATGTAGTTTATTGTTATTTTGTGTGTAGTTAGATTGTAACTTTGTATTTGTTAGTGTACCCACAATGTAATAGTTGGTAAATGTAAGAAACGGCTAGTGCCTTAACTTCGCCACAGTAACTAAGCCATAAATAAATATATATATAACATATGAGGGACTACATTCAGCAATCCGCTGCCAACCATACGAAGAGTGAGGCAAATATCATCAATGTTAAATTACATACAGTAACGGCTAGTGATATTTTTCAAATGTTAAATCTTAAGTGCTCAGTTTATCCCGAACGACCTATAAGATTGTTTAACTCAAACAAATGAAATTATATATAAAAAAAATTAAGATGCATATATTATGCAACTTAAAACGTACTGATAAAGTAAATATGCATTGTATGTTAATTTAAAAATTAAAATACATAACATTCACTGATCCCTTCAAGAGAAGTTCTCAGGGGATGGCAGGCGGTAATTGAGCGCCTTGCACATAGAGGTGGTGAGGCAAGTGATTGACGAGTAAGAGTCAACTTCACATGCCGCGGTCGATCGCAGTCGTTGTAGTACAATAGCACGCAAACTATATATGTAACAGTATGTTGTTTTGGTTTGTTTCAAAGCCAAATGGTTGAACCAGTGACGTAGCCAGGATTTGTTTAAGAGGGGGATTTAACCTGAGAATAACACGACAAACACCGACCACTCCTTTAAAGCGGGTGGTCCGGGGTTCTCCCTGAGAAAATTTAATTTCAAGATGCGGAATAGTGTTATTTTAGCAGTTTTTCGTAACGAAGCAGTGAATACTATACTAGTCAAAATGATTGTAATATTTTAATTTTTTTTTTCCATTTTTTGTGGTTAGTTGGTGAGGGGGGTATGTTAGAACCCACCAAAACCCTCCTCTTGCTACGCCACTGGGTTTAACTACGGACACCAGGATGTATTTTCCTCCCTTGTCTTCAGGAAACTGAGAGCGAATTCCCTAAAAATGCCATTTTAGCCACATTTTGTCATTTTCACTATTTTTTTCCCCTCCGTAATGACATACGATAGGTCTGAAGTAAACTGTGGCGTCTACAGAAAAATAATATTTCACCATTCCTTGTAAGAAACTATGTTCCCAGCACAATTATTTATGTACGTATGCGTATGTGTGCAAACATTAATTTTACAGAAAACATGTCGCTAGAGACTCACGTTCAAGTGATGAAAAATCATTTTTTATATTTGTGTAAAATACGGTAAGTTTTGTAGACATTACTCGAGAGTACAGTTTCCTCCTACGAAAAAAATTATGTCAGCCAGTTTTCCTGTAATGGCATTTGGAAGTCACAATTTGCATATTTTTACTACATACAAAACTTGAAAACCAGTAAACATAATGAAATGGGAAAAATAACATCAAAATTACATGTCACGGTCTACGGCTTGAAGCATATAAAAATCCGTTATGAAATATTTTTTATTAAAAAAATGTTTGAAAGTAACACAAAATTTACGAATTTTAGAAATTTTTTTTAAATACAAAAGATTTTTGTAATGGGGTTTTACAACTACAAGCAGTAGGTCGGGACATGCAGTTATAATGTAAATTATTTTATTTCATTATGTTTATTGGTTTTCAAGTTTTGTAAGAAGTAAACATATGCAAATTTTGACTTTGAAATGTCGTTATGTGAAAACTGGCTACGCTATTTTTTTTTTTTTTTGCAAGAGAAAAATGTACTGCCAAATAACGTCTATAAAACATCAATATTTCATACAAATATAAAATTGTAATTTTCCCCACTTGAACACCCTTAATGCCTGGGGATTGGTGGCGTGAATGTTTGAGTTGTGGACGGCGCGTGTTGGAAGGTTTGTCAGCTCCTGTGTCAGCGGGCACGTCCCCAAGCGACGAAGCTCGCGCCATACTTTATTCATGGCCGAGCCCTGGAAGGCGATGTCTCCATGTTTGCTGACCTCGTGGGGTTACGACCTCGGCCGCAGCTCGTCCGCCCTCACGCATGTCGACCTTACTGATAAAAAACATCTGCTCGTTTTCATCCTACTAACGTTAGTTATATTACAAGTTAGGTGTGAAGTTGTTCAAATGTGAAGTTAATGACTTTATTCATCTACGAAAATTTTGTTTTGTAGACTTTACTAGTGACAACATTTTCCTCTTATGGACAATTTTATCATGCAGAGTAAACAATTTCCATGTTACGGGAGCATACGCCCAATATAAACAGTCTTACTGAAGTTAAGTAATTTATATTGGAGTTAGATGTCTTGGGATACGCGATATAATCTTTAAAAACATAAAACAACTTATTTTTATATTTCTAAAAAAATTGCGTAAAATAAATTAATTTGTAATTAAAATTTAGCCACATTTTTGTATACTAGAAAACAAAAACCATTTTATGTCGATCAAATATTTTTCTTTCTAGTAGCTTTCCTCCAAATAAGAACGATGCCATGTTTATATCTGTGCAAACTGTCAATTAGTTTAGGTGTATGTCGGCGGTAAGAAATGCACATCTCTTTCAACGACGCGACTAGCTGATATGGCGAGGTGTAGAGTTGCGGGATAAGAGCTGATAGCGTGACTCAGCTCTTTCAACGCCCGTGGACAAATGAATACAAAATCTGAGAGTGGCTCATTATATACAGACTCGGCGCTCTCTAACGTGCGTGTGGAGTGATAGTGAGACATGTATTTGTTACATAAAATTATTTGAAATGATATTACTCATATAACGAGTTTAATAAGCGCTTGAACGGCCTTAATTATATTAGTTTGGTAAGAGACAATTTCTGCCTTAGCTGCGCTGGTATCGGTAATGGAGCTAAATCATGTGTAGTCATTTCAGATTTGAAAACTTCCGTGATAGTAAACGTGATTTTTTTTTAAAATTAAGTTATTTATTTTTATTTTATTTAACCTATTGGTAGGGACCCCTGTTTTTCGCGAAAAGAATTTTGCCCCAGTTTGTTTCAATGCCTTACGTGCATATCTGCAGTTCTACTTCATGGTTATTGGCAGCATGTCTGTGTGAAGAGCAGTATCTCATATGACTGAGACAATTACAATAACGTTCCTGCAACACCACACGTCTGTGATTTGTGGGTAGAATCCCAAGGCTCGTGAGAGCTAAAATATCCAATCGCTGACCACGAAGAAGAACTGCAGATGTGCGCGTAAGGCACTGAAACAAAGTGAGGCAAAATTCTTTTCGCGAAAAACAAGGGTCCCTACCTATTGCCATCTCTCATGTTATTAATATTCTTACGACCCTAGCGCCACTAGCGGCAGAATTATTCCCTCGCCAAATTCGTTCATGAGAAATTCAAATACCTCACTAACCTTTAATAGAACTAACGTTTACGATGCACACAGAAAATTCATTGTCTTTGCTAAAACACAAATTTCGTTGCATCAAGGAAATTTTTTGCTAAAGAACGAATCACTGCGATAGCCTTGCTACAAAGGAAATTTTCGTTTAAGAGATACAGTAATTTATTGTCGTTTTTAAAGGAAAGTATCATGTTGGAAAAATTATATAGATTGTTACAAAGAAAACTAATTTTCTGTTAACCAATATTTAGTTTTTACGCGTTTTAATAAACTCAAATAAACTCTTTTCATCTTTATTGTAAGGTTTTTTTTACTAATTACAATTCAGGGGAAGGGGTGCATGAGAATCCAAAATGTCGTACGCTGATAATTTTCGTACAACGTATTTCTGGCCTGATCGGTGTTTGAGTCCGCGCCCATAGTAAAAAAAAAATGTCTTGCGAATGTTCTAATCAATGCTTAGATATTTTGTCGATTTTTTTTTTTGTCACAAGTAGGTTACTATGCAAACATTTAATTTAAATAGTCGTCCATATTCAGCTTAAAAACGCAATATCTTCAGCATAAAATATTTTATTCTTTATTTGAACAACGCTTGGATAGGATCGCCCGGATCCAGTGTTTCTTGTCAGTTTCTTACTTGTTTCGAGTTCGTCAAAGTAATCATCAGAAGTACAGGAAAATCGCGAGAATGTTTCGTGCCAGCGTATTTTCCAAGCAGTGAAGTTATATACACTTTGAACTTTGGACGACCGTAGTATGTTCACACATATCTGTGTACAGCCGAATCACTAACGTCTAATGACTAGAGTTAGCACTGACCCAGTCAAATAGGGACTAGAACGTCACCGATAAAGATGTTACATTGAATTCCATTAACAATTAATTTTCCCCGCGAAAAACCAGCATCCTTAGTAATCTTTCATGCTGCCGAAGCGAACATTCGCACCGACCGCGTCATGTATAGGGGCAGGAAGTTTTCGCGAAAATATTTTTGCACGGCTTTCTTTCACTGCCTTGCATGCACACTTGCAGCCCTGTTTCGTGGCGAGTGATTGGATGTTGAACTCCCACCGTCGCAGTTAACATTGTTCTAATTGTGCAAAGTTGTTTTTCATTTTGTTATGTTTCCTCTTTTCTCATCTCGCGGAAGGTTCCGTGGTAGGGAGGAAAATATACAAGAAAGGGAAGGTAGTAGAGATATTATAAGCAGAGGTGGTGGTTTATCGCGGAAAAACTTGACTGTTTGCTGGATTTCAACGCACGTCCAGCTTACCAGAAGATTACGGGCTTTCACTTGTATGTGGAGCCGTTACCCTAGTTGACTGAGACAATAATAATACCGCTATTGTAATATTTTATGCCTATTATTGGTCTGCAGAAAACTACGTTGTGTAAGATATCACACAACACATGTCACAAAAAACTACGGTGTTTTCAAGGGTACGTTAGCACAAAACATTTTCGCAATATACCATTATCTCAAATTACAAGAAGTAGGTAACATAATTTTACTAAGTGAAAGCCCTAGAAACACAACAGTTACACAGGAGTAGTAAGGAAGGAAGTAGAGATAGGAGCTAGGGTAAGGATCGCTCTCAGCCATAAACAGCAGAAGTCATCACGCTGGCTGCTGATTGAAGCTAGTAGGAGGGGTCTTCGACGTCAGCCTCGCGCCGTGTCCGCAATTCCAGGTTCGACCCCCGGGACAAGAGGTCGGGTCGTCCTCGTAGTCGGAGAGCATCTCTCCCAGGCCCCTAGCTTGTTGTTCTTACCATTCGTCGCGGCCCCACGAGATCGTCAAAATCCTATCTTCTGATTGGTCATTTTCTAGGCCAGGGTGAAGCCATCCCTGCTGGCTCATGCGGGATTGTGAAACCGTAACAATTTGACTGTTCCGAAGACACACAGACAATAACTATAAACTTTTCGCGAAATTTTCCTGGCCATAGTAATGTAGTTAAACCAAAGACCGTGCCAGCAAGGTAGGTGAGGGAAGCGCCACCTCCACTTCCTTCAGTAAATCTATGGGGCAAATAATGTCTCCCCCTTGTTTGTTTTCCGGTATTTACATTTCAGAATGACGGTGGTGATTATTTGTAAGAAAACATGTAGACGATCACACCCAAAGTTTCAAATCGCATTGCAAAACAATAATTAGTAGTTTTTTTTTTTTTATTGTACCCGGCCCCTTACTCACAGAATTGTTGGCACGCCCTGTCTGTTCCTTGTTTGGTAACCGGGGCGAATGAAAACGTCCGTAAGCGAGAGTCATTACAAAGCTTCCGCCCAGCTCTCGCTTCTAGGGTCAGGAGAGACTTGTCGCCGCGCACACCCACGATAGCCTTCTACGGTGACAAGCGTAGCCTCCGACCTTTTGATTGCGTTCGGAACAAAATACAACGGCTTTCTCCATACACGCCTTTCTCTCTGGACACCAGTCGTCATAACACCACTGTGCGACACCGCGCCGCCACAGACGAAATAATAACACAGACGTGAAATGGCGTGGTGGTTCATTTGATACGGGCGAACTTCGCTAGTTATTGGCTGCCAGAGGCTGTTGATGCCAGACCCATGTCTGTGTGCTTCCTACGTGTTATGACAGGTTTCGTATTGGCCTGGTTGCCGACTAGCAGGGCAGTCGCCGTGTGCTGATCACGGCCGTAGAAGAGGTCTGGACACTCGCCTGGAAACTTGAACCCCTTGTTGTTTGACTGCAGTTCACCAAGTAACCGAGAGTGTTGCGCTTTATTGGTGCTGCAATCAGAGCGATCGGACTCAAACTCCGCCCCCTTCCCTCCCACAAAGATAACAATTTTCAAAACGTTTTTTTTTATCGATTTATGAAATACTTCCTTCGCTTACAATCCTCAAGCATGGTTCCAGCAATTTTTATTTACTTTATAAAGTAAACACTGGGAAAAAATGAGCGGAGTTTGGGCCCGACCGCCTTGATTGCAGCGCCAATAAAGCACAACACTCTCGGTTGCTTGACGAACTACAGCCAAACAACAAAGGGGTCAAGCAAAATACATTGGTAGATATGCGCGTGTCCAGACCTGTACTTCTACGACCGTGGTACTGATTGGCGGTAGGCTTTTCCGCCATGTTGCTGGCCAGCGAAGCCTTTCCTACCGGCTATTCCACGTCTGTATTCCTAAATATTCTGTAATGTCGCCACAGATAATCTCCCGACAGTAGCGAAGTACGGTCGCATTTCAAGGGAAGCGATGTCAGACCCGACTATACACCGGGAGCACGTGGCGTAGACATGCCTGCAGGTGTCAACCAATAAGAGTATATTCACATTACTGAAGCCGTGTTACTGGAGAATTCGTACTTCGCCTCTTGCACACTACTGGCAGACGAGTGTACCTGCTACTGCGAGCCTATTGGTCCACAGACAACCCACAGGCGATAGATGAGTATAGTCATTGCTAGGGGCATCTGATTTTCGCGAAAGGATTTCCGCATCAACTTTTTTTAACTTTCACCTCTGCATTTTCGCTTCATTGTTATTGGCGGGATGTATTTGTGGATTGATGTTTCTCGTTTGACAGGACCAATCAGAATAAGATTAATGCGATGCCACATGACTGTGATTTGCAGTAAGGGTGTTCAAGTGCAATAAAATCATAATTTTATATTTATATGAAATAGTGTTAGTTTTGTAGATGATACTTGTGAGTACAGTTTCCTTTTACAATATAATTTTAACTCACATAGTTTTCTCATAATAGTGCGTCAAAGTAAAAAATTACATGTTTTGCTGCTATGCAAATAGTGAAAACCAATTGACTTGCGTAAGTGAAATTATTCACAGTGAAATTGCTTGCCATGGGCTACGTAATAAAACATTTTTTTTTAAATCTTGTTAACTATTTCTGTATTTTAAAAAAATTGATGAATTTTCAACTTTTTTCCTGTACTTTTGCGATTTTTTTAAAAAATCAAAATATTACGTTATGGTCTTCTAATACTTTACTGCATAGCTCATGGGATGAAATATCACAGTGAATTATTTTATTCAAGTAGGTCAGTTGGTTTTCACTATTTGCATGGCAGCAGAACAAGCAAATTTTGACTTTTGACACCCCGTGATGAGATAACTATGAGAGCTAAAATTGTATTGTAAGAGGAAACTGTTTTCACAAGTATCGTCTACAAAACTAACAATTTTTGATAAAGATATAAAATTATGATTTTATCGCACTTGAACACTCTTAAGACACGTGAGAGTTACACATAGTTAGGGCCACGATTTTGTCGCGAAAAGATTTTTGCCCCACTTTGTTTCAGTGTCTCTCGTGCACATCGGCAGCTGTGCTTCATGGTTATTGGCAGCGTGTCTTTGCTCAGACACGTTTCTCATTTGACTGCACCAATCAGAATAAGATTGTTGTGACTCCTTACGTCTGTAATTTGCCAAGGCAAGTGAGAGAAAATTATCCAATTACAGGCGATGTAGCAGACCTGCAGACGTGCACATGACGCATCGAAACCAAATGTTGCAAACATCTTTTCGCCATAAAATCGTGGCTCTACACATAGTCTATCACTGACTACGAAGCTGAGCTGCACTTGAGGCACTCAAACAAGCTGGTGTAGAGATATTTTCACTAATAATGGGGTTCCCTAGTCATTTCTGAACACAGCTTTCTTTGGAACATATCTACTCGTCACCGCTGTCCCCCGAATACCACCTCTTCCATTACCACCGTGGCTCGCGAACATTCTGGACAATTTGTTGCTTTTGTAGTGTTATTCAGTCGAACGATACCCGCGGCGAAAAATATAGGAGGCATTCCTCTTTTTCCCCCTGGCTTTGCGCGCCCGCGTCGCTCTTGCAAATTCACAATTGTTATTTATGCTTGTTTCCATTCCTGCTTTCTTTGCCGAGGGGATGAATAACTAGCTTAGATTTGCATTCTAGTAGTTAACGCATATGTTGTGTGGTTCCATTCCAAAATAACGCACGTATCTTTGGCTCCATTCGGATACGACACACGTATATGAGACTTTCCTGGATTGTTATTCGGAACTGCTTGTCTCAGAGGAGTTTCAGCGACTTCAGCAGGTTTTCTTGAAGTATTTATGTTTACTCAACCGCAATAATGTTCTCCATTTCCTTATGGACATACGAGAATCATCGTCCAGAAGTGTTTTCTTTCAATCGCCTGAAAGTGGAGGTTTTCATTCTACTAATTTTCTTAGTATGGGTAGAGTTGCCGAGATTCCTGCTGCGACTAGTTTTGTCTGTTTTAAAACCCCGTTTAGTGCCACCAGGATTGAAACAATCTCAATCGGTTCAAGTCTGCAAATATTATACTCATTATTTATGTTAATGAATTTCACCCATTTCTGCAGTTTTTGCTGTATCTGTTCTGGGTATCGCCTAGTACATTACACAGATATTTAAAACTCATAACACAAATGTACTTACAGTCTGTAAGAAAACTTGCGAAACTAGAATTTATTTCCTTCCTCTCGTACGGGTAGTTTTATCCAAATTTTTATGCTAGTGAAACTCTCCGTGGATAGTTAACTTCAAATGCACTTATGCCTTTATTTTGAATTTTTTCTGCTGCCTTTGTTCTTTAGCTAAATGACAAAAAATGTTATTGCAGGTGCTTATGAGAATTTCAGTTACATCACCATGTTAGCGTTTTGTGTATATGCTTGAAAGAAACGTTATCGAAATTCGTTTTTATTTTTCCAGCGTCAAATGCTTACGTAAAAATGCTGTTTTAATAATTTACAATGATCTGCTTACTTCGCAGTCAAAATTAGAATTAAAATTGAGTGTCTTGCTAGGCAATGAATGTTGAGTTCGGACATAATATTTTTATACTGCTCGCTGTTGCTTAGTTTCATATTTATATGTGGCGCCTGTTTTCAATTCATAGCTTACCCTAAGTAACGTTTTATGTGTTTCGACAATTTTAAATATTGTTACGTGTTAACAAACGCTTTTTTTAAAGCAGAATACATGTTTGCTAAATTAGATGCATGTATTTTTCGTCGCATTTATTTATTTAGATTTATTGCTGAAAATTTAAATCCGCGAAAGCATAAAATATGTACTGACGAAATTTCTGACGTTATAAGCATTTATGTTAGTTGGTAGTATTTAATTAATATTCTACTCAGGACGTTTCTTCACGATAGACTAACACAGACAAACCATCAATAATAACTTCGACTAAACAGCATTATTACTCTGGGTATTATGTAGCCAGAATTTTAATAATTAATCTCAAACACATTTTAATTGGCAGTCGTTCCTTTCCCTAGCGAATGTCTAAAATCGATTAATGTTATTATTATTTTTATTTAATTCACAAAAAAACTACTGCATAATTCTCGAACTTTATTATTTTAACCAGAGTCTTGTGCATGAAGTCATTTATTTGATGACGTCACACCATTTAGACTATTTAATTTTGTTAGAGGATGATGTCATATCGTGTTTGAGATCAGAGGTCAGACAGTTGGGCACTCAATTTGCGAGCGCCTGCAAAACGTGTGACGCAACCTTCTAGACCGCGGTGTTCAACTGGTTGCGTGACATGACTGGTAAGGGAAAGCAATTGCTAGACTCCATTCAGGCAGACAGCTGACCGCACGTACACTTCCTCTCGACCATTTCCTACCTTACAAGGTACGCCATTAGCCACACTCGTCACATGCGAGTGCCTTGAAGCCTTGAACCTGCGACAGTGCGTGGTACATAGCAGATATCTCACAATATCTCTGGCTGTTAATTATAAACTTGTGCAGAGGATGTTTAGTGCAGGTCAATGATTCTAAATATTGAACTAATATTTATAACGTGGAGCATTGTCATACTCGCTCTGCGATACACCAAGGGGATGCACACCAAACTTGCAGAGTTGTGTAAAATTAAATGTCATTAGTAGATCGTGATAGCCCTTAAAATGTTCGGTCTCATGAATAAATGAGTACCGTTTGTGAGGAAACTTTAACGTAATATTTTGTTTTGCTTATGTTTTACTTGCATATTGTAACAATTTGAAAATAAATTTAAGGCCAATAAGGGATTTTTTTTTAACCTGATTTGATGAATTAATGTTTTAGTAAGTGCAAGATTGTTATTGGTTGCTTTGTAGCCTCTTAGCCTATATTTTTCTCCGAATAGGACTTAAAATGTTACAGTACTCTACAGGGTTTGTTATTAAATTTCATGTCAAAATTGCAGGTATCTATTCATTACTTCTGAAGAAATAAATAAAAAATATCGTATGAGCATAGGTCCGTAAACATTTCGTTTCTTAATCACGGCTAATAAAACAAAACGTTCAGTTAGACCACACTCCTTTGTTTCTGCCGTTTTTGTGGTAATTTTTGTAAATATTAAACCGGAGCAGGCATCAAAACCTTTCTAGCCGTTTTGTTTAAAATAGTGATTGCCGTGATTGTCAATCTGTCGAAGACAATAAATTTGACGGTTTCGACCTACACGACGATTAACAAAAATTTCGTTAGTTTCATAATTAGCTAACATTATTTTATTTGTTGTTTAAAAAAAAAAAACTAGCCACTATGGTGAAAACAGTTTAAACAAAACTGTCAAGCAGTTGTTTGATATCGGCTCTCGTTTAAGCTTATAAAAATATTTATCGCAAAAACACTATAAACAAGAGAGCATGGCCTTAAGATAACTCGCTTGATGAATCAGAGTATTCAATCTCGATGTTACTATATCTGTACTACGTCAAATTAAGGTAGTTCAAGTGCTAATTTAAATCGTCTAATCGGTAGTACCACTTTTAATAGTTTTACGTGACAAATGCGTGACTCACTAACACCCTAGCCCTAGACGCACGACAGTGAGCGTCGAGACGGTTTACATTAAGCTGCTGTCAGATTTTTTATTCAATCGCCTGCGGGCGTTGAAGAGCAGGGTCACGCTGCTATCAGATCTTATCTTATCACGCAACTCTGTACCTCGCCATGACAGCTCGTCGCGTCGTAAAAGAACATGTTCACCTGTTACCGCTAATATATTCCACAGAGAGTCGATAGTTCGCAAAGGTCTAAACTTGGTATCCGCTAACGTATGAACTTGGTATCCGCAAACGAATAAACTTGGTATCTGGAAACGTATAAACTTGGTATCGTTGTAATCAGGCAGAATGATGTTATTCGAAAAAAAAAAATAACTTTAGCTCGACAAAAATGGTTTTAGTGTTTTAGTTTAGTTCTTTATTTTCAGTAATGTTTTACTAATACAATAATAGGTTGTTTTATGTTTTGGTAACTTTTATCTCGTAGCGCAATATATCATGTTTTGGTGTAAGTTATTTAATTTTAGTAAGTACATCGGATTATGTTGGGTGTACGTTGCATACAAGTTTTTTTACTTTTGACACGATGTGTGTATACTATGCATGCTAAAAATGTTCCATGAGAGGAAAATGTAGTCACTAGTGACGTTTACAGAACTAACATTATATATATATATATATATATATATATATATATATAAATGAAAGGTGACTGATTGACTGACTGACTGACTGACTGACTGACTGACATATCAAACTGCAGCCCAAACCACTGGACCTAGAATCGTGAAATTTTTTGTGGGGGTTCCCTTCAGGTCGTAGGCGAGCACTAAGAAGGGATTTTTCGAAATTCGACCTCTAAG
>PNEQ01076478.1:0-14200 GCA_003012365.1 Medauroidea extradentata | reverse complement strand
ATAGAGATGTATAGAGATGTATAGAGAGGTATAGAGATGTATAGAGAGGTATAGAGAGGTATAGAGAGGTATAGAGATGTATGGAGATGTATGGAGATGTATGGAGATGTATGGAGATGTATGGAGATGTATGGAGATGTATGGAGATGTATGGAGAGGTATGGAGAGGTATGGAGAGGTATAGAGAGGTATAGAGAGGTATAGAGAGGTATAGAGAGGTATAGAGAGGTATAGAGAGGTATAGAGAGGTATAGAGAGGTATAGAGAGGTATAGAGAGGTATAGAGAGGTATAGAGAGGTATAGAGAGGAATAGAGAGGTATAGAGAGGTATAGAGAGGTATAGAGAGGTATAGAGAGGTATAGAGAGGTATAGAGAGGTATAGAGAGGTATAGAGAGGTATAGAGATGTATAGAGATGTATAGAGATGTATAGCGAGGTATAGAGAGGCGGCAGTGCGTCGTGCTAGGAGGGCGTCGTCGTGGAAGGCGCGTGTCGCTTGCAGACGCACGCGTTGAGACGCCGAAGAGCGTCTCACGACCTCACCAGCTCTCTCCTGTAGACATCACGCCTCACACAGATGTAACTGTATTAGTCCTACAATACTGTACACATTACAATAACAAACCTCGTGTTGTGTGCGTGTGTTGAGACATTACACCAGACAACGGGCAGGACGTGAATGTTCTTGTCAATATATACCTGTGTGTTTGAGCCCCGTATGAGCTCCTATACCATTCATCCGATTGGAATGAAACTGTAGTCAGTTACGCGTCAGCCCGGGAAGGTTTCTGTTAAGGAAAAAATCCCAGAAACGTGGGAGGGGTGTAGGGGAAATTGGTGGAGGTAAAATAAAACCCTAAAAATTTTTTGAGAAAAAGAAAAATTTTGGTAAGTTGTTCGTGGATTGTACATGCGTCCGCGAAGGTTTATGCCGAAAAGGATTTTTTTTGTGGAGGGGGGTGGAGTAGGGTTAAAATTTGATACAAGACAGAACTGAGAAATCCAAAAAAAAAAAAAAAAAAAAAACAGGCATTGAAACGCACGCCGGGACAGCTAGTATATATGTATGGATGGATGTATGGATGTATGTATGTATGTATGTATGTATGTATGTATGTATGTATGTATGTATGTATGTATGTATGTATGTAATAGTGTGTGCGATATACAGCGGTTGTCACATATCTTCTGGCGTTTCAACGTCGTTGTAGCGTGTTCGGAGAAAGGAAGGATTTATTTGACGAAGTTATTTAACTTGTCCCAAATATGTTTGCCTCTGTATATATATATATATATATATATATATATATATATATATATATATATATATATATATATATATATATATATATATATAAAGAAAGAGGAAGAGAGATATGGTGTAAAATCGCGATAATCATTTCTGCCAACGTATTCTTCAAAACAGTGTAGTGGCGTGAGCCTGGTATGATCGGATGGAGGAGAGTACTCGAGTTGGTCAAGCCCTTGTCTTCCGCTGCTCCTCAGTACTTATGTCATGTCATCGTCGTCAGCTTTCATGACCTCGCTGTTACGGCGGACATCTGTGTGGACGTGTATGAAGCCTGGAGGTCCTCAGCCGAGTCTCTAGCCGCAAGTCACAGAACTGACGTGCGGTCTTCTAGCCGACAACTAGCCTCTATCAGACATTCATACGGACATTGTTATTTTATGACGTAATAGTCCCTACAGATACAGATTACCTGCACGTGCACATGTATTTTAGTTTTATATTCTTCATCAGATTTTCTCACACGACGGTCCAGGAGAAACATCAATTTTCGCTACTTTCGACTGCGAAAAGACACGTTTTAAAGTTTAGTGACGTGTATCGTTGTTTGAATGTTGTTCCTAGGCAGAGTAACTGCCACGTACATTGACCAGTTTCTAAGTAAACCCATATTTGTCGAAGTTCTGTACACCGCTCGCCGTCCCGGGCTGGCGGCCATACTGTAAGTTGACACAATATGTCCACACCACGCCAGGTGATTCTTCTACAGACTTATCTACTTACTCTTACTGTTCATATTGTGGAAGAAAGAACCTAGTGTAAGCCTGTCGAGCAGTCGCTGAGGTAAGGAACTTATTCATATTGCTCTACAGCAGTTTTTCCCCCTTAGTGTGTGACTGATTCCAACCAAAGACTCCCTGTGAGGTGTTATGCATACGTGACACGTAGGAACGCTGATTATTTGTAGGAGAGTTTTAAAAAGACTTAATGTGACTTCTTGAAATGTGAGTAATGTGCAGTCATCAGATCATTGCAGGTGTATGTTGTTGAGTGTCGAGGCTTGGTGGGAACCCTGTGATTAGTGAACGACATCATCGCTCGAGGCAGAGAAACTCCTTGTTATTGAGACGACATCAGAGTTAACGACGTGAGATCACTGATCGCTATGTAATTACTAGTTTACAACTGGCGCCTTATAAACAGTTTTCACCGTCCTGGACACATTTTTCATTGTTGAATGTTGAGCTTTTCTGGTCTTTATCTTTCTTTTCTATCTATGCACTGTGTACTTCTCCTCGTGTGACTTTTAACACTTCGGTAATATAGGTTTGTAGGCGAGTAGGGCCTATCGTCTAGTTGACAACCAAGTCGTTAGAGGCGTAACAAATCCAGAGACTTGGAAGATGTTTATTAGGAAGGGAAGTTTCCATTGCCTGTATCAGCAGGATACACCACCTCTTGTGTAAGTAAAATGCATGACAATGTATCCTTTCAGAACCATATCAGTTTACTAATATATGCATGACGTAATTATTACTAGTAATTTGTTTTACATTAAACAGCGACATTAATCAGGTCTCTACTCTTTACTTGTTCATAAAATGTGCACACTGTAAAGCAAGGTAGGTAACTACGCTCCATTGTCATTTTAAAAATAAATCGCACATAAATTTTAAATTAGGTTTGTGTGAAGAAAAGTCCAGAGTCGTGGGCGGGGTTCGGTATCTTAAGCAACCAGCCCAAGATACGCCTAGAAATTGCAGAGAACAAGGTAGAACCAATGAGGTTAGCGGACCTGGTAGTAGGAGCGCAGTGTTGTCAAGTGCTAGCCCAGTGTTGCCACACGCCACATCGACTAGGGCTGAGTAGTCGTGTACTATCTACCTCACAGTCCTGGTGAGAGCAAGCATACTGACATATACGTCTTATATTATAGGCGGTTCGGAATAAAGTCAGCACTCAATGCCCTGCTAAGTTTCTGTTTTCAGTCAATTCGTATCTTTCCGCGCGTAGCGGCTAACAACGGGAAATGTCTAACCTCCCTGGACACATCACTTGATGCTTACGCGTCTGAGATAAACTACGCAGTCTGTATGAATCGATACTGTTTAATAAAAAACTTGTATTAATTATATAAAATGCAATTATGTCGACTTCATTTGATTTTGATTCTGTATTACTATATATTTAAATAGGAAAATACACGGAACTATTTTCCGTAACTTCGCTACCAACCATACAAGCAGTAAGGCAACTAGAGTTAATATCAGACTTATATGCAGTAATGGCTAGTGATATTTTTCAAAGGTTAAATATTTAGTGCTCACTTTATCCCGAGTGACCTATACATTAGATGTCGCTCAATACCTGTCCAACGTCCGTATGTGCAGTCACCGACATCTCTGTGAGGTCCACTATACTGTACGGTATTTTACGTTGTTATCTTGAGGGATTGAAAATGGCCAGGAAAATCAATAAAAAGTCAGTGTTTTACCATTGTCAGTAATACCAGTATTTGAAAACTGGTCAGTTATATCTGTATATTTTTGGTTTTGAGGAGTTCAGCTCAGTTTGGTACCAACATGCAGCTTGTTTCAGCGTGGAGCCGCCTTGCAATGTTCGTCGTCTGCTTTTCTGTAAAGTATATATTTTTAAATACTGACTCAGGGATGAATGAGATGTTTTGTATTATTGTGTGTGTAAGGCGTTACAGCCTTATTTATTCTTATTCCAATATTCGGTGGCCTACACTTTTCCTGTTTTCGCTGCCTTATGTTAAGATTCTACACATTTCTCAGGTCAAGCTGTGTCTGTAGTGCACTCAGTGAAATGTCACCAGTTATTTTACAATTTATTCCAGTTTTATTGCAGCTTATATTCAGTTTACCCGGGACCGCAGCTGCCGCAGTGGCTAGAGACCTCGCATTCCAGCAAGGCGATCCGGGTTCAATACCCGGCGTGGTCGGCCCTAGGATTTTACATGCGAGAATCGTGCCAGACGATGCCGCTGATCGGCATGTTTTCTCGGGGATCTCCCATTTCCCCTGCCTCCTCATTCCGGCGCTGCTCCGTACTCACCTCGTGTCACCCCTCACCAGCGCTAAAGACAGAGATGTTAAGTGCTCAACTAAATCTTTCCATTCACTATACACTTTACCTGGATTATTTGGTTCTATGATTCGCCCCTTTTAGGATATTTGGAGTCGTACGTATATTTTTATTTCTGTCAATTTCATACACATATTTCTACGTTTGTAATATTTGCTTTGGTATTAGGAAAGGCAAACGTGTATGTACAGTTATTTAATTTCAGTAAATATTCACGATGATGTTCGAAATTTGATTTTTAAGTCTTGTTTGTACAACAATTTTTTGTGGGCTTTGTCACATATTACTTGTAACTTCTAAGCCTTAAGAGGACAAAATTGTGATAAAAAAATGTTGATTAGACACATATTGCTATCCGTTATTAAAAATAACATACCAACTCAGCTTGAGATCTAAAGTATCAACTTGTCACACTAGTAGTGAACGCAATATTATATTTATTAAATGAAAGTCCCGACGTAGAAAGTGGTTTCCATATCGGGACGTATGTTGACAGTTGATAGAGCTAACATGTCAGAGAGAACTGAGAATGTGCACGTGCTGGTCAAAGATATACAGGCTGTTACTGAACAACACCGAAAAACCCCAGCAGGTGATCCCTTATGAAAAACAAGCACAAATTATGCTTTGCATTTTTCGCCTAAACTTAATATTAAAGGAGTAATGAGACTCGGAATATAAAAATTTATGATCGCATGTCCCCAAAATATTGGAGACTAAGTTACATAAATAAAACAATATTTCCAGCATTGTTTAATGCTGTTGGGACCTTCAAGCCAACAGCCAAACAACCTGATACCTTCCACCCTTATGAAGATAATAGCACCGGCTACCCTATAATTGCATACTATTTTTTTCAGTCAGGATTCTCGAACATTTGAAGATGGTTTATTGAGAAATGAGACCTGTGTAACAGAAAATGTCCTCTTGTTGCTACTGTCTAGGACATGGCGTTTATGCTCAAAACACATCTGAATATTCGCGCAGACATACAGAGCCTAGGGCACTGGCAATCCTGCGAACATCCATGTGATGTGTGCAGCGTACAGACGAGGGTGAACATTCGCTGTAAACAAGTACAATGCTGTTAAAGTAGCAGGTTTGTGTCTTGAAGTTTAATGTTCATTCCGGAGTGCATTATTTACACTTGAAGTTATTTACCACGCTGTAAGTGGGTAGCATATTGTTGGTAGGGTAGAGAGACCATGGTATAACTCCCGGTAGCGGCGTGTGTGATGTAACATAGCGAGGACAGCAGGCTGTGTGTATGTAATGTTGAACTGTGGGGCGATGTGTCAGTGTGTCGTGTGGTTGCTGACCGCTGGTTGACGTCAAAGTACTACAGGGGACAGGTCCTTGCACGCAGGTAACTGGAGTAGCCCCTGCCAGCCATGCAACCCGCTTTGCACCACCGCCTGCTGGGACTGCCTATCTGTCTCTGTAAACATGACAGAGGGTTTATTATAGTGCAACAATCGCTTAGCGCCTGTATCTTAGCATGGCGAAGGGGTGACGTCAGGAATGTAGAGGCGGGGTAGATGGGAGTACCCCGAGAAAACTCGCCAGTCACCGACAACGCCCGCCACGTTTCTCACATTGCGATAAGTCGATGCCGACCCCGTCGAGAATCAAACACGGATCGTCGTGGTGTGATACGAGTTGTCTGATCGATATACCTCCATCAGGCAGTAATAATACTGTCTCCCTTTTTATTTATTACATGTTTGTGTCATATAAACAGACCGTAAGAACCACAGCTGACAATAACCAAATACCCTGATAGAACAAAAACATCACGCATTGCTTTAGATAAACACACGCTGTCAACATGTATTGAAAGTTTGCTTTCTTAAGAAACCCAATAAATAAAATAGAAACGAAAAAAAAAAGTCGTAGCTTATATGTCTGAGGAGGCCGTGACCTATATGCATAGTTTCTCCGAGATACCTCAAACGTGAATACCTGCATTGACATACAAACATTATGCATAATATTGTTTTAAAATATGAATCACATATTCTATCAGGTCTGATAAACTGTACAAAATTTTACAGCGAATGATCGTGTTTGCCTACGCGCAGTTTCATTATGTCATAATAATAATAATAATAATAATAATAATAATAATAATAATAATAATAATATTTCCTCACATTATAGACATCACTTACAGGAAATCCCACACGTTATAGAAGAACTAAAACTTACGCACAGGGTTATTTATTTAGATATACAGATTAGCGGGTTATATATAAGAAATAATATCCCGCCATTCGCCTGTTAGGCGCTGCACTCTTGTACCAACACACGTTTCAGCAGACTCTCAAGGTCACAGCTTCTTCATACACAGCCTCTCCTCATTGGCTGTTCAGGCGTTAGTGTGGGTGACGATACACCGCGTGTGTCGTTACAAAGCTTCACCAAACACATGACGTCATGTAAGCCAACGTTTATGGCGACCTGTAAATATGTTTTTACCTACCGCAGAAATTTTGAAGTGTTTATTAGAGGTCGAAAAATTGTGACAACCAGTGGAATAAATGTTTATTAACGCAGTGTTTGATGTGAAACAACACAAATTTCGGTGGCCTGTCACATTTTTATATCAATTTTTTTGCCTTGGAAATCGGTTGTTAAATGCTGGGACGCTATAAATAAATACGATTTCAAAATTATTGTTTTGTAAATATACAAAAATGGTTTGCAAACCTGCAGATATATGGCTATATTTGAATTTTTTCAGGAATTCTTGTCGATATTACCGTTATATTTGTCGTGTAGTGTTTCAATATTTTTTTTTTTTTTTTTTCAAAGTGAGGTTCAAAAAAGGACATTGTGTGCACACTTTAACTGAGTTTATTTTTCTTAGATTTAGTCTGTTGTGTTTACTGACACGGCACGTACTTGTTTACGATACTTTCATGTAGTATGTTATTCCGTTCGTTTCTTTACGATATTTTTATACAATTTAACGATCAATAGCACAAAACTGTTTTCAGAGAATTGTAATGAAATGCAACTTCGTTTGTGATATTTTACATGTAATAACCTCTATTTTCAAAGCCCTATATATTTCTTATCATACGTAGCTATATGAAGTGTCCGGTACATTTGTCACTTCATTTTGCACTGTGACAACAAACGTGAAGTTTCTCGGCAGATTTCGTATCCGGACCCTGTATAGCGGACTCCGAACCACCGTCACACTTGTCTGCTGTTTGTTAACTGCGAGTTACGTCGGTGGCGCTCAGATGGGTGTGGCTTCCTCGCAGCATCACATTAACCTTGTATTACTACTGTATCCATCATGGGCGTGCGGCGAAGGTCCACATTCGCTACTGCATGACTTCCTTGTCGCCTCTACGGCCATCGCGCTCTGCTGAACATTGTGTTGTCACTTGTTTACCGAGCTATACCATCCCTCCGAGTATCATTTCCCTTCTTTACTATCTCTTTCTGTATTATTTAAATTATATATGTACCTTTAATATACGTACATATGACGCGAATATATGTAATATGTGCATACATAGTGTAGTCATATTATATACAGATTAGACAAGACGGAGTGCGTAATTTTTTTTTTCACAATGTGAATAAAAGGCGTGTAATGCTACCCTGAATATATGCTTTGAATTTAATTTCTGTAAATCTAAAATATAAAGTAAAATAACACTTGATATTAAGCAACGACATTCTGGATATGCGTCTAAACTATGAAAGGGAATACTTGCCGAACTACTGTTTAGCTTCATACATGTCACATAATTTAGCCTCTCGTTAGACTCACAATCATTGTCACGGATATAATGGCTACTGTTTAAGCGTTCAAGTCTTCAAGAGGTGCTGCTAAATTGTTAGGAACATATGTTGGTTTCAATGTATATTTTACTTAAATATGCAGTATTTTCAATGTAAAGTATGTCGTTAGAGACGTTTAGGCAAATAACCTCTGCACGTGTTGATATTTGCAGGAGACTGGAGTAGCAATCTTCTAGTCTTTGTTTCCGGTAGGGGAAGATCATTATTTTGACGGAAGGTTATTTTCGAATACGTTGACTTAACGTCCATCCAATTGAAGTATATTTAGTATATGCTTCGCCAAGGCAGGCTGATAGTATTGTTAAACGTCTAGGCGACAGCGAGGTCACTAGAGACGGGTCACAGCATGTATTAACCAATTATTTATTATCTATCCATTAGTCTTATTAAACCTTATCTCATGGTGCATTTAAAATTAACATAAACCAAATACTAAGATAATGTAACAATTAGACAAACTCTTGCCAAAACCAAACTGACAATATGTCCAGAAATTTTTATTTCGACACTTTACAACTGACTTCTAATCTTGCCCAATTCTGGAACCAAAGAGATAGGGCGATCTTTTTTTTATCTGAACTCTATAAAATTTTTTAAACACAGGAATTACTCTAGGAAATTCTTGAGGATTCGGCAAAATACCGTCTTTACAACAAACATTTATGGTGATAAGTTTTGTTAAAATTACCTAAATTATACTGTATACATACACATAGTTACTTTGGAATGTTCGTAACAGCTGTATTAGAAGGGAACAGACCTCAAACCTCCCCCCAATCATTTTTACACTCTAAATTAGCAGCAGATAGGAATGAGTGTACCGTGGATCAGTGTCTCAACATTGATTGGCCAAGTGAAACTTATCTAGCATGTATCAAGTCGCAGGTTATGATTCTACAGCTCGATAGTGAATATTTTAGGCGCGAGAAATCTTGCCGGACCCAGGAGTGTGTAGTCACGTCCGTTCACCTTGGCTGTGCGGAAGGAAATGTGGAAACACTTGGTAAGCATCCATCCTGTCTGTGTCCTTGGTCAGCATATCTGACCAGCTGCATTGCGCGCGCCGCACTTCCCCGGCCTGGTTTAACTGACGTCACTTCCCTCTCTACACCGACTGCTGCCTGCCTGCCTTCACTCTTGTATTGCACGTTTACTTATCTACATTGCTCAATAAGTTCTGATAGACGTTTACACTTTCCATATTCTTCCAAACATATCTCTGCCCGAGTTTTATAACTTATATCATGTAAAATTTGAGCTTTATTGATGATGAAATTTCTCAGTTTCGTATTAAAATATACTATCGAATTGCATTTTGTTGTATTCCTTAACGTACAATTTAAAATGTTCGAATCGTATACTTTATAATAAAAATGTGCAGAGATCTTTCATAACCAAACTGTAACAAGAAATATGAAGGTATTAATTTTCTCTACGAGAGTAACAACAACATCAATAGCGAATATCTAATACCTAAGATAAGTGACATGTCCAGGAGAAGGCTTCATACTTAGACTGTACGTGTTTGTAAAGAACACTTAAGTCGATGGAGCGCTAAGGGTGCCGCTGGCTAGCGTATGGAATATAGTATCACCTCTACGTGCATATGGCGTGCAGTGCTTTACTGTGTTTATTTTAAATGTATGGTGCATTTCAGCGATGACTTCATCATTTTATTCCTGGAAAGTATGGTTTATAGGCCAACGCATGTTTATGTCTGTGTAGCTTTAGGATCAAAATAGTATTTCCCCCAAGTACGATGGTCTGAAAAAAAATTTCTAGCCATTTGGATAAACTTGAAAATCGCGTTTTTTAATAAAACTGATGATGGCTTCAAACTCGTAGGGACATGGTTTTAAGTGTTCTATTCTTGAATATTTAAATGTAATTCTCGTTAAGGCCACGGACTACTGTTTATGTGGTTTTTGTTAGTTTAATTTTTTAAATCCTTAAAAGTAGCAGATATTGCAAAACCGTTACATATAAATATTGGAAATTGTTTGCACTATGAAGCCAATTTTTTTTTCAAAACATAAGATTGTATAATTTTGGCAAATTATCCACTTAATTAAATTTTCTTATAGCCAATAATTAGCCAGAATTATAAAATCTTATGTTTTGAAAAAATTAGGCTGCATAGTACAAACAATTCCCAACATTTATATGTAACGGTTTCGCGTTATCTAGTCCCTTTCAGCATTTAAAAATAACGGAAAACAGCCTTAAGAAGTTCGTGGGAAAAAAAATAATAGCAACTTTCTGCAGCACGTGACAAGCGCAGGCAGGGAGTATACTCTTTGAGGGAATAAACTACTATATGTTTCTGTACTGTACTGTACTGTACTGCACTGATGTAACGAGAATACTGTGTTGACCAGGCGAGGTTTCTGCTGTTGTCATTTGTTATCCAACTATTATTTATGCCCTGTTTCAACACCTTGTTCGGTCCGAGATCCTCCCATCCCAGTTCCAACTCGATCCTAGTTTCGATCGACGTCCCATTGTAACATATTGCACCAAAGGTACCTTCGTCGATCTCGGTTCCAAACTTCATGTTCCAGGTTACTGATATAACTAATTCTGCTATTGGTTGTTTTTTTGTGACGTCATCAACACATTTTAATTTGTATGTCACAGAATTTTTACTTATGCGCGTTTGTACTGTTATACACAATATTTATCCAGCACATATTTTGTTCGTATTTGAGGTAATCTATATAACAGTGTCTGTTTCAAAGAAATATCACAATAACAATTATCATGTAGCCACTTTCTTCAAAGAGTCAAATATCATCAGAGAGCGGAGAAAAAAAAAATATTAATTGAATATGTGAACAACAATTTTGGGCATACTTGAGAGTAAACGAACCAATGCGGTTTTTGCAAAGAAAAGGAAGGGCAGTGAAAGAGTTTGGCTAGTCAGTATAATGTGTTGAGTGAAACTCCTAAGACTGCCAATCAGTTGGAAACCTGATATGAGGAGAAAAAATAAGCAAGAAAAAACATTGCAGTATGTAAGGTGAACACCAGTACTTGAAACTTTTCTTAGCATCTGCCCAGTGTAGACATTTGCAAGATTTTTATATTCCTCTTCAGGATGAAACGATAACAATTACATTTTAACATAAGCACGAGTAATTTTTTTTAATTTCCAATAAATTTTTATGTAAAGCTGGTTATGGTTGGTAATACGAATATTCCTTTAGCTTGTAAGTACTCCTTCGATCTCGGATCCAACCTATCGAACCATCAAAACCGGCAGTAAGAAATAAAGTTTAAGTCGATCTCAGAGAATCAGCACTGACCTGGAGTGGTACAACAGTGTTTTTCTTCTGGTCCTAGATTCGATCTAGGATCGAACTGAGAACTTCAACAGGTTTTTAGAGTAGTAGTTTAGACGCAATACATGAACGTGGTCTATTGGTCGAGTCTGCCTCAGCGGCATTTACTGTTGTCTGCGTCTACGCTTGTAATAATGCCACGCACACTGAAACCTCGCTCTATATCACAGCATACAGTTTGCTGCGGGCAAGAACATATCTGTTTAAAATTGATGCACTGCTGCTTTGTAGTTTTGCCGCAAAAATAAGTTAATAGTTGCCACAATTTTTTAACACAAGCTTTCTTATTTTTTTATATAAAAATATTAGTGTGGTTTTGCAGAAAATACATGATGTGCACCGTGCATTCTACGTCTTATGTCCAAATGTACGTAAATATAACGGAATTTATAACCATTTTTTTAAATTCAAGATGGTGCAGTATTCATATTAATAACTGTCCGTTATCAGTGTGTTTGGAACTCAAACCTCCAAACTGAGTACATAGATTCTTGGGATCAGTTGTAACAGCCGTACATAAACATCCGTGCAAGTATTTATATTGCCATATTATTATAATGCTGTTCTCAATTAAAACTTGCAATGATATAATAACAAGGCAATGTTATTGTACGTGCAGTAAACATATATGCGTGTCGCAGCGTGTTCGTCCCATAGGCCGTGTGCAACGTTGGTCCGCATACCTCCTGTTGTAGCATCGCATCCTTCGTCATGTGTTATCAGCTATATATGCGAACACATGTTTTATAACAGACGCACACTGTTTTCCATAATTGTCAGTTGTGAATGGATATAACTTAAATGTCATATGGACACACACACACACACACACACACATATATATATATATATATATACACACACACACACACACACACACACTAGCTGCCCCGACAAACGTTGTTTTGTCACATAAATAACTTATTGTAAGTGTGTAATGATGTGGTATATAAGTGGAAGAGGTCTAATAATAAAGAAATAAATAAATAAATAATAATAATAATAATAATAATAGAGCAGCGACACCTGGTGGGGATAGACTGGTATCAGCTCGTGGGGATAACTGATCAATTATCACTTACACAGTTATCGACCGGGTTCAAAATTATTAAATTAAAAATATTTACTAAACAATAGCACTTAGGAGTATAAAAATAGATGAAAACCTATTCGCAGACCTACCGAATGTATATACAAAATTTCATTGAAATCTGTTAAGCCGTTTCGGAGGAGTATGGAAACAAACACTGTGACACGAGCATTATATGTGTGTGTGTGTATATATATATATATATATATATATATATATATATATATATATATATATATATATATATATATATATTCGAAAAGTATCGTAATGTTCTTCCTTTATTCAAGACTACCAATACACGAAAAAAAAAAAAAAAAATTTTTGTAATGTTCTGGTCACCCCATGTGTCTACAGTCACCCTAGCTTGGTTATGCAGAGTGAAGAGTGGTATTTTGTCTGTTGATAAATTATGACAGAGCAAGTCAAAAATGTGTTCTCAATTTTCGTTAAGTTATATTGAGAGAAGTGCTACCGTGAAAATCGACTATAAAATGTAATTTGTGTAACTATGAAATGTAGTAAGTACTTCTTGATATTAAGCACTGACACTCTGAATAGTGTCAAAACAAGACATGACAAGTAGTTTTATTTATTTACTGAAATAAAGGAGACTTTGAGTTCTATTTTCACGGTAGCATACTTCCGCTATAATTCACTTCACGGACAAATTGAGGACACATTGTCGACGTACATTTTGATAAGCTGTCAGTACGAAATATTAACACTCCGTCCTAAATCGTGGAAAGGTATGCGCGACGTACTGTGAAATACCCAGTTATTCACAGGTGTGTGCGTTTCGCACACAGTCAGTTAAAAAACGCGATGATTTCGCCACATAATTTCTCCTGCTGTCGAAAGTGGCCGCTCTTTTATAATTTGAAGGCCGTCGTCGCGCCTCTTGTCTAGAAAGTTGAAGGATCAAGCTGCAGATCTCCTATACCAGCTGCCAGGTGTCTTCGTGACAGTGTTGCCAAACTTTAATATCTGTGGTATTGGTGGTGTAGTGGTCGCAGATATCCTATACCAGCTGCCAGGTGTCTTCGTGACAGTGTTGCCAAACTTTAATATCTGTGGTATTGGTGGTGTAGTGGTCGCAGATATCCTATACCAGCTGCCAGGTGTCTTCGTGACAGTGTTGCCAAACTATAATATCTGGGGTATTGATGGTGTAGTGGTCGCAGATATCCTATACCAGCTGCCAGGTGTCTTCGTGACAGTGTTGCCAAACTTTAATATATGTTGCTGATGATGGCGGCGGCTGAAGGAAGGCATGTTTGTCGGTCTTGTAATAAAGTGGTTAATGACGCTGATTTAGCACTTCTTTGTGACGGATTGTGTGAAAATTGGTATCATGCAAGTTGTGTACAGATAAGTAATGAAAAATAAGAAATAATTCAAGATCTTGGCGACACGGTCAAATGGTTGTGCGATCTCTGTGAAAGTAGGTTAAGGCTGATGCGTAAATATGTCATTAGCAACTTAGACTACTTAAATGTGTTTGAGCAAGTCAATAAATTATCCAGAATGATGGACAACTTTGCCAAGGACAATGTTGAGCTTAAAAGGAAGTTAGAGCAAATCTGCA
>PNEQ01076477.1:0-14215 GCA_003012365.1 Medauroidea extradentata | reverse complement strand
TTTTTATCAAATAAAATGACATAATGATGTAATTTTCAGATAACTAACACATGGTTAAAAAAGCATTCTTTAGTACTTTATTTTCCAGCATTGTAGTAAAATGTAACTATTACACAGATTTTATAATATAGAGGTTTGCAAATTGGTCTATATCTCAGTTCTTGAATTTGGCACTTGGATCACTGTTGCTAATCATCATCCAATTAATACCTCACAATGCTACGAAATACACAAAACAGTAATAACTATAACTCTCACAACACAATTGGTTATGCACACAATTAGTACTGTGCCACAGAACGTTACTTAACTTTGACAATTAAAGCACAAGAATATTTACCATAAGTCAATTAAACACTACAAATCACAATAAAAGTTCAGTCATATATCCAATCAACAGTCTCTCAAATAGTGGCAATGTACATACAACCTTAATAGTCCGCAGTGGTGATGAAACGCAGTGTGCTGCACAGCATTCCGAGTGCACCGCTGCCTTCACTCTTGAGGTCTTCGGTTCGATTCCCGTCGCGCACCTCCTCTTCGCTCGTCAGCCCGCCGCAGCAGTCCTCTTGTTTCGCCCAACACTGCTCCGAAGATAGCCGCCTGCCGCCTCACAGTAGAATCTGACGTCACCAAGATATCTTCAACAGTCTCTCTCCACAAGCATAGTACCTTCCTCTAGCATGACCAATAGCGAACTCTCCCCGAATTTGTCGATTCGGCGCTTATATACTCGTCAAATCAGTTGGGGACTCTCCCCGTTTCAGGAGTCTAAAAATAGATATTACAACATGTTTCGGACATGACTTCAGTCACGTACGCCACCCTCGTAGGGTTAAGACGCAGTTTGGACAGGTCTCTGTGACGTAGTTTCGGCGTGACTTTCATCACGTAGCAGCCCGGCTCGTGAATCATGGGCCAGTCCATACGGTGTTGCGACACAGCTTCCAACCACCCGGCCCTCACACACAGCATGTAACTATCTATATCTATATCTATAGATATAGATATTGATTACAAAAATAAATAAAGAACTTGGGGTACAACTGTCCCCCACACACCTACTGTAGGGTTAAGGGTGCTCAAAACGGAGAAAAATCATAATTTTATAGTTTTATGAAACAGTGTTAGTTTTGTAGACCTTACCTAGGAGTACATTATTCTCTTACAAAAAAAAAAGCTCAACCAGTTTTCCTATAACAGCAATCAAGTCAAAATTTGCATGTTTTTAGTCCAACCACTGCATGAAAACCAATCAATGTATTGAAACGAAATAATTCAAAGTAAAAGTACATGTCACGGACTAGGGCTTTATGTATATAAAACCCCATTAAATATGTTTTGTATTTTTATAAAATTTCTGAAATGTGGAAGTTTTTTGTCAATTTAATATATTTTTACTACAAAAATATTTTGTATTGTATTTTCATATACTTAAAAAGTCCTAGCCCCAGATATGTTCTTTTATTGCCAATTATTTGGTTTCATTATGTTGATTGTATGAACAAAAATAATGCAAATTTTGACTTTGAAATGCCACTATGCGAAAACTGGTTGACCTAATTTTTTGAAAGAGGAAAATGTACTCACGTAATATCTATAAAACTAGCACTATTTCACACCAATATAAAATTATAATTTTTTCTCTCTGGAACACTCTTAAGCAATATATATGTGAAGCGCCTGATAACACTCTGAACCATAATGCAACAAAAGTTGCTCACGCCTGTACTGCAGTGGTGGTTCACCAGCATACCGCACGAAGACTAACGAGTAGATTTGTAGGCAAAGCATCAGTTGCTGGTCGGATTCCGGCATAATTAACAGAGTTCAGCCTTTTCAGCAAAGATGGTACAGCTGAGGAGTAACTGGACAGCCAAAATCCAACCTGCTACGAACGAAAGATCTGTACAGGCGGAGAAGTGTCTCCCTTCTGCCTCTCAATTATATCCACTAAGCATCTTCAAAAGAGCTGTGTACCACAAACATCATGTATGTATTTATATATTTCACATGATGCCACCAAGAAAGCTTCGAATCGAAAATTAGGCTCAGGAACGTAATATGCTCTGCAACAGGTAACACGTTTTAGTACAAAGATATGTCAGGAGAAGGGAATACACGTCACGTTTTCGGCAAAAGTGAACAACCTGTGTTTTCATTGAGAAGTGTAAACCGCAGCTACCTGTCTAATCGGCAAGTCGGTAGACAGCCAGCTGGATCTGGTGCTCCACAGCCTAAAGGGTGGATGAGCGGAAATATATCATTAAAATCATCCACATAAAATGCACAACGCACAAGGGGTAAGACAACAGATACAATGCTGTTTATAGCTATACCAAACCAGGTAATACGCAAAATGTTACCCTGAGGCAATAACTGCATCTAGGCTGACTAGATGGTCTACCACTGAACTGTTTCGGCGAAAGCCACACTGGAGAGTTGTTAGAAGTCCCCCAAGACTGAAGTCAATACATGGGCAGTGAATAGATCATTCTCTCAGTGGTTTTCAGATACACGTAGTCAGCGAAAAAGGTCGATAACTGGGAACAGTTCCTTTATCCTTCCCAGGCTTTGAAACTGGTATAAAGGTTGAGACACCACATTGGGAACGGAAGCATCCGGATCGCCAGACGAAACTAAAAAGTCCCAGTAATTTTTATCTTCAAGAAGCAAGTTTGGTATCATTGCATAAATCAATTCATAAGAGCCAGCAGAAGTATTTCGAGCAGTAGATGGATCACTCGACTTCATGTAGAAAGAATGTCTGAGTTTAGGCCTCTCCCAGCGAAAGTCAGAAGTCCACACCTTGCTCTTCACAACGTACCTTTAAGGTTTGAAATGATGGTGTGTAACGGACGCTGCTCGAATGCTGAAAATATGTCTGCCCCAGTAAGTTGCAAATGTCGTCTGCACCAGTAATGACTGCATTATTGTGCCGAAGGAAGGGAATGTTTACAGAAAAGTTTTGGCCGCTTATCTTTTTCTTTTCACATTATCCCAGTACTGTAAGAGATGGCAAAAAGATTCTTCAAGACTTTCGCTTTTTTTTAGTATGGTGCACCTAGCTTGTGCCCTGGTGGTGTAAACCAGTTTTTAAGTTCGCCTGCGTGTGATGCAACATAAACCTGCGAATCGCATGTTGCCGAGCACATACTGCATCCTTACACTCACCATTCCACCAGGACACATGACTAGGCCGACAAGAGGATAATTTCGGGATGGCAAGCTCTGCTGCCAACACCACAGCTGCAACAAAAGATGAGACTGTCACCTCTACTTCACGTGGTACATCTGCAGTACACTGAAACGACTGATGCCTTCCCAGAATGCCTTTTTAATAAACCAGCTAGTAGTAATGAAAAACTCCTCAGCCACATTGACAGTATGAGTACACAAATCCTTCATCATTCGCCGAGCTCTGGCGTCGGTACTGTAAGAAACAGTAGGCCGAGACCTTCGTTGGTCTTTAAACATTTTACATGCTTAGCCAACTGAAACTTGATCTGTTATTCTGGTTGGCTATATACTCTGCTCCTGTAAAACCGGGCGTTCCTTCGACCATACTGGATGCTGGCCTGACAGTTAACACATGTCAAAGGTAGACATTCCAACCTCCCGATTTTTGCCGGATTCTCCGGATTTTGTAGGTTGTCTCCCGCCCTCCGTATTTTTTACAGTAATCTCCAGACCTGTGGTTTCCACGGCATTGTATTTCATATTTTTCTAAGTCAAACTATAAAAATAAGCAATCATCGCAGCTAAGTTTGCGGCGGACGCTACTCATAATACAACCGATTATCGCAGCGCAAGTCATGACTGAAGGAATCGAAATATTAGTTCCAATCCGGCAGCCATCTTTCATTATGGCGAGTCAGGTTCTTATTCGCGAATGCCTCTAGCAATTTGGAAGTGAAATGTGTCACTTGTAATGTTACAATGTCCAGAAAACATGAAACTGTACACTAAACGCATTTTCAGATGAGTATCCATGAATAAAAGAATCTCGAAAAGGTGCTACTTATACTTTCTGTTACTTGTGTAGGTGTGATTTTTCCATGGCAACAGGCGATAAAGGTGATGTCAAACATGTACAAAAAAAAAAAAGAAAGAAAATGTGCGTGAAGTATGTGTTCAAAGTAATGGTAAGTTAAATTTTTGTGTTAAAGAAAACGACAATGAAAGTGTTACACGTGCGTAGTGTGTGTTTACTTATTTAACAATTGAACATAACCTCTCATTCAACAATGCCGACCATGCCGGGGCGTTGTTTAGGAGTATGTTCCCCGACAGCCTGGTAGCCAAGCAGTATATATGTGCCCGAACAAAAACATCAGCAATTGTGTGTGAAATAGGCATTAACAAAAATAATAAAAACTATTGAAATTCTTTAAAACACATCATTTTTTCTTTTAACATATGGTAGCAACTAAAGTGATGCTAAGCTGTACCCTATTGTAGTCACTCTCTACAACAAAGATTCTCAACAAATTGAAAACCGTGTCCAGACCTCCTCCCCCCATTTTTTTTTTTTTTTTACTTGGGGTGTAGTTGATAATCTTCCTGATTTTCCATTTCTGTATGTTGGAAGGTCTGCATCGGTTTACTGCATTTCTCTTTGTCAGGGTATATAGGTTCGGCACAATTTGGGGCATATTACAGTTGTTTGCAATTGACAGACGAATGACCGTATCTTTGGCAGTGTAGCAGCACCGTGGTGAAGGAATGAATTGTTTTACGCACACATTTATATACCCAATCTAACATGGCTGGAGGCACTTGGGTCCCAAATGTCAAAAATATCGTAGCAGTTGGCATCAGTACACCATCGGATTTGTTAGGAGTTCGACGGACAAGTGACACACTGTGTCCGGAGTTCCTGCAACAGTTCTCAACACGGAACATTGCCCAGGTCTGGACACCAAATGAACCCTTGCTAGAATTTAGTACAACATGGGGCGTCACTTCAGTGGGGAACTTCTCTGTTGCCCCATTAAAGACATTCATTGCCTGCAGCACACATGACTGGGTGGCATTTGATGTCTCAACCAGCAGTTCCATTGCTTTTGATTTTATTGCAATCCCTGACTGCAAGATCACCAGCAACATCTATAACAATTTGGAGCTCAAAGAGCGACACTTTTTCGAATGTGTGCCCTACGATACCTTTCGTGACTAAGTAAAGTGGAATTGGCTACATTTTTCCACAAATATTGCCCATAATAATCTCATAATCTGTATTGTTATCGCGCCATTTTCGTTTGTTCCGGCTGTTGAGGGAGCCACTCTGTGAAGTACTTTTTTAAGCCATGGTGAAAATCCCCCTCCCCAACTGAGAACTGTCGTACTCAACATTCCGTTCGGGGGGGGGGAGGATAAAATAGAAATCACCAGTTCAAACAACTCATAGTTTGCGTCGTTGGAAATAGTCCAGTCAAGATATACATCCGTGCTTGCAAAAGGTTCGGTCGTTCAGAATGTTTTATATGTTTTTAGGAGCTAACCAATAAAAAAAAAACAGATTTGCAATTTCCAAAGTGCTGTGCGAGCGGCATGAAATTTTCAGACTTTTTTCAGTTTTTCCTCAGTGTCAAAGTGAAGGAAGGGTCTCACCGGTACAGTCATTCTACATACTTTTAAAGTAGACTGAATTTGCTAGAATCTGAGACCAGGGCGAGTTCTATACAACCATTGGTTCCTAAATTACACTTGTTCTAAAATAAGTAATTTTTTTCCAAAAAGTGACATTTAATTCAAATGGTTATATATGATGAGAAATTTCTCCTAAAATACGCATCTCATGTCAAATATATTGTGGAATGAAGTTGTAGCAAATTTAATTAGCTTTCATTTGAGACCAGACTGGTACCTGTAGGCCCAGCGGTCCTCACAAAAACGGCAGATTACCAAATAACAGTCATAAGTGGGTTTTGGGGGAAACGCAAATAAACTGCTGACGTCTTTTTGTGGTTTTATTCATCAAACAGTTAAAATTCATTTATTTTTGTTATTGTTAAAAAAATTGATTTGAGACCTGATGGGTAGACTAATTTTACATTTTTTTTTGTTACAGAAACAATTGGGAAAAGATTCAAACAGATTAAGGACCTCATGGCAATAACATTCTTCTTGGATCGTGAAGACTTACTAATCTTGCAAGGAAGGCTATTTTAGGATCCGCAGTAGAACCAGTCGTGATTGTTCGTACGGGTGTGAAAAAGACAAGACAGGCGAGAAAGATAGCCCCTCGCAGGTGTTTAGCCTCAAAGGAAATTCCCCAAGTGTTTTCGTTGTCCCCTCCCTTTGACCACCTAACCCACACCCGACCCTTCCAAGGCAGCTTTCAGTGTATTTTGAAATGTCTATCCGTCCGGGCGTGTGTTTCGTGTGTTGTGAGGACCTCGACACAGGTCCTGTTGTTATCGTCAAAGAACGAGGAATTCGAAAACTAATTGAAATGAGTCAAAAATGTAGTCTCATTGAAAATTTAAATTTCCTCCAAAATTGCAACCAATTCAGCATTCATGATGCATGCAGGAAGAGATATACAGCTGTGTGTAACGTAGAAACCTCAGTTCGTAGTGGAGGGGATTCTGCTTTCCAACCGACGACTTCATCGACAAGATTATCAATGAAACCGGTTCCTACCTTTAGAGGGATTTGCTTTTTGTGTGGTGATGCTATCACTTAAGAATTTCTCCAGCACCAAAGCAAACTGCCCATGGCAAGAAGGAATGTGGGACACACAGTTGAGAAGTTGCGCATGAGGCAAACGGTTTTAGATGCAGCTAAATGCCGAGGTGACGACTGGGGAAGGGTCATTGAGAAGCGCCTCCTCGCCATTGACGATCTGGTTGCTGCAGACGGGACGTACCACAGATTGTGCTACAGGAGCCTGTTTAGATCACCACCTGCTACTGCGAATAAGTGAATGTATCGTCCAGCCAGTAATACTGAAGAAGCGAGGGAGGGAGTGATGAAAATTTTGAGGCAAATGTATGACGAGGTAGTAATAATATGGAAAAACAAAGTTACCACGCTGGCATCAATCACCTCATCCATTAAATTGCCGGACAAAAACAGAAGAGTAACTGTGGATCCACTCATAATTTTCCAGCAGTTTATTGCAAAGCAATCTGAACGGGATTTACAGGATGACTCGAAGTAAGAGTTGGCCCCATTCCCGATGTCTCTGTTCAATGAATGGGGGATGCGCAATATCACAAAATCCATTCTGTACTCTGCCGTCACTTCTCTTTCCAGCCACACACCAATAGATGCCAGCACTCACGTCGTTTTGGATGGAGGCTACCTGTTGCACAGGGTCGTGTGGCGGTGGAACAGCACAGTTCTAGCACTTTTGACACACTATACAACCTACGTTCGTAAACACTGTTTTTTAAGGCTACCCGAAGATGCTACCAAAAAACACCAAAACAGTGGAACGACTGCGACGACACGCAACTCATTCCAGCTACGAATTGACGTTCGATGAATTCACAGTAATTCAAATTGCACAAGAGCATGTACAAGACATACCTAATAACTCTTCTTTGTGACGCCTTTCAGAAGGATGGATTGGAAGTGGCTGTTGCCGAAGAAGTTGCGGATCGAGAGATTGTCATGACGGTACTTTCAAGTAGAGCAGTAGCCGATCGGGCCGTCATAGTGGGAGAGATGTTTACCTTCAGATGAGCACGAAGGGCGAAGCTGGTTGCTGTCACAACTCTACGACCTCCTACAACCCCTAGGAGTCCCAGCGATCACCAGGGATGGTACTATTCATTTACATGTTTACCGGGTGCGATACCACCTCAGCACCGTTTGGCCAAGGAAAGACCATCTGAGCAAAAGTGAACCACTTGCTGAGCGAGCAAGTGGAGGTCTTCCTTCGGCCAGACTCCACCCTACAAGCCGTGAGAGAAGCAGGCATGAAGTTCTTTGTGGCTCTATATGGGGGTGACAACGTGAGGAATACTTTGGATTCCCTGCGGTCACTTCAACAAACATAAACCTCACCCGCTTGCGTCCGACAGAAGATGTTGCAGGCCACCATGCAGTAAGGTGCTACATCCAAGTGCATAAGTGGCGGGTAGTCAACTTGAATCCCATTAATTGGGGGTGGAAGCTGTCTTCTCAGGGACTAACCCCCATCCCCACTGCTATGGATCCCGCACCTCCTGCCCTTCTGCGAAAAGTTTCTTGAAAATGCAAGAAAGGGTGCTCTGGGAGCTGCTCGTGCAGAAAGGCTGGCCTCCACTGCTCAGTCCTCTGCTAGTCATGCGGTGGTAAATTGCGTATTAACATCCCGGATGTGGAGCTGGAATGCTCGGATGATGAAGATGACGCGACTACAGACTGGGCGCCTCTCAAAGCGTCCATCACAACCATCGAGACACCATCTTCGTGCAAGCCCAAGCCCGGGCCATCTAGGATGAAAAGGAATGCATGATTCGGCAACTGAAACACAAAACCTGTATCACATATTAGTTTTCTTTATTGAGTAAATGAAATTTATCCTCATAGTAGGTACCATGATGTTTGTGCAATCATTTTAGTCAAGTCAGCTTTTATGTAGTATGTGTGTACATTCTGGAAAATATTTCCCATATGTCATATCTAAAAATATAAAAATCGCTACCATTATGAAATAATAAACACAAGATGAACTAAATACACACATATCATGTCAACTTTAAATGTATGGTCAAGAGATGGTAGAAGGCCCGAGAGCTGATATCCACAGCAGCGATGAGATTTAGTTCACAACACCACCCAATATGTGTCTTCCCTGGGCTACCATCCAGCGGCACGCACAAGAACCTGGTGAATTTAGTTACGCATGGTGCATGTACGAAGCAAGGAGAGCAAGATAAGAGCATTTATGTTTTTATAAATTTATAAAAGATTCATGATATACTATTCCATTGTAAGTTATGCATTATATTTTTGTGAATTAGTGCAACGTGTTGGGTATCGAATTAACAATTAAATTATACGATTGTTATAATTTACAGAAAGGAAAAGGCAGTATAATCGCAAACCAAGATGTCTATGTTACAGGAAATAAGGCCCACGTGAAAGAATAAGTGGGCCTTATTTAATGAAGAGACCAAACACAGTTATTTTTATTCAATTTGTATGAAATCATTGCTGAACTATGGTGCTAATATTATCTATATATTGTCAGTAGTCAGTTTTATTTTTTTTAAGTTTTCATAATGGTAGCCATGATGGACTTCTTATGAACTCTATGTTGCCAAGTTAAACACCCGGCGTCATATTAGGTGGATCATGATTGCAAAGTAAAAGTTTTAAGTTACTTATTGCTAAGTTAATAACTTTGGGCCTACCAACCTGAGCATAATTAACCTTACTTTAATAAGTAAGAAAACAGTTACCATTACAGGAAATTGAAATAGAAATAACAAACGTATTTTTATTTTTGTTTCAGATTGTCACAATGGGTAAGAAATGCCGAGGTCTAAAGGGCAACTGGGCACACAGCAAGGTGGAGGAACCTTTACAGTTACTTAGGAAAGGCAACTCTCAAAGGTATGTTGAATATCACTGTGGTTAACCTTGTAGAAATTATAGAAATCATTTAAAGTCGGAGAGCAGTGAACGAAAATTGGGTTGCCATAAGATTCTCTCTGCAGACCAAGAGAAGGATCTAAAAGAAAGGATTGTTCGTTTTGCTGGTATAGCATTTCCTTTTACGCCCTTAATCACGAGGTGTTTTTTCAAATTCGTAGAAAAATATAACATCAAACAACCATTCAACAAAGACAAGTTAGCTGATAGAGAATGGTTTCGTGGCTTCATGAAACTCCACGTGCGTCTGCGTAGAAGAAAGGCCCAGTCACTGAACCCTGCATAGCTCAGAAATTGAATTCATTCATTATTAAAGACTACTTCTTTAAAACTGGGTCCTGTCATTACCCAACCTGACCTGAATGGACGCCCTCAAATATATTTAATATGGACGAAAAAGGGATTCGCTTGATGTTGCACCACCAACAAAATGTTCATGCACACGAGGGTGCCAAACGTATTCATTTTGTATCTCATGAACATGCTGAGAATGTGACAGTTGTATGTGTGTCATGGGAACTGTGATTCCTCCCGTGATATTGTTTAAAGTAAAGAGGTACAGAAAGTCTTTCAAACATGGACTTCCTCCAGGATCGTAAGTAGTTATGATTCTTAAGGGGTCAATTACAAGTGAAGTTTTTATGGACTGGCTGGAACACTTCGCAAAATTCAAAACTGCACGTGAACTTTACTGGTCATGGATGGAGCAAAACCTCATTTGGACATTCTATTGTAGAGAAAGCGGACGAACATTCCATAACTCTGCTTTGCTTGCCTAGTAACACTACGTGTGAATTACAGCCGCTAAACAAAGCAGTTCTCCCACCTTTCGAGCGTTATTTGCGTGCCGAACCGCAATACTGGTGGGACCGAGACCCCGATGACACTGAGAGGAAATTAACGGACACATTCTCTGAAGTATTCACTCCTGTGTGGAGCAGATCCATGACATTGAGCAACATAACAAATGGCTTTCGTGCGAAAGGGTTTATCCATTCGATTCTAAAGTGATTCCAGAAGGTTTCCCCCCAGTACTGTTACATACCATGAAAAGGAATCAGATGACGATACGCCTCTTTCTGTAAGGTTGGCAGCACTACATGGTAAATGTGGATCTGTAAATACAAAATCACAATTTCAAGAACTTTTACCTACACCACACAAGAAAGCAAAGAAATCAAGTGGGGTTTCTCGCAAAAAAGCTGTGAACTACACAGTACAAAGACTATCAAGGAATATGTTTGCAGCTGTCCCAGACAATGCCTGCACAAACCAGTTGGAAGGGGTTACACCACTACATCGACCTGCAACATCTTCGATAGCTCCAGGAAGATATACTGCACGTTCAACAGCAACTACTCCATCATTACAAGGAAGGCTGGGAAGTATTTTAAATACTTTCTGTATTTTGTACTTTGCATTTTAAATACATTTTTTATGTATTTTCAGACTTAAAATACAAAATACTGTTGAAAATACTTCTAAGTAAATGTACTTATTCGGGGCAATCACATATATCAATCATAAATGAAGTATCGAATAAGAGGAACGACTGCTACAATAAATTGTACTGAGCTACCGCACTTACAATCTATATTTATCGATTGTTTCCTCCAGGCAATAGTTTCCCTTATGCTTTTCCTACTCTGAAGGCTATTTGTTGCCAAAACAGAATACAGTATTTGGGCACGGAAAACAATATTCAACTTCCGTCTATTTTGGACGATAAGCATTTTACTGTGAGTAAAATAAAAGAAGATAAAGTTGAAGCATGTTGTACGATAAGTTAATCCACAAGAAATAAGGACACTACGATTTGTGGATAGCTAAAGACTACAACAAACTTCAAAATCCATATGAATGTAAGGTTTTATTGTGTGTTTTATTAGTAACTTCTGTTGCTGTTTAATTATTTGTGATTCATGGTAGGCTTTCTAGGCATAATGCCCCACACAAATAGAGTGGTCGAGCAGTTGACAGTGACATCTGAGCTGAGTACAAACTAAAATTATTACTTTTGTATTTTATATTTCAATTTCAGATTTGCTAGTATTTTGCCCAGCCCTCATCACAAGCTGGTACTGCAACTGTAAAACTCTCAACATCAATTACCACAGTAGTTAGATTATGGGGCTACTGGGACACAGGCTGCAGGCTGAGGAGGTGAGAGCGCGGCCGCCATCTTGTTTCCGGCCGCCATTTTGTTTCCGCCCGCCATCTTGTTTCCGGCCGCAATTTTGGATTACATCACTTTCAAAATTTTCCAAAAATTCTAAAAAAAAAATTCTAAAAATAATTTTTAAACCATCCGTCATCTTGGAATGAATTCCCCCACCCTAAAATCCCCCCGCCAAAATAATATATTATTATATTTAATTCTAGGAATGACCACCAGAGGTGCTACTTTCAACCGCCATTTTTGTTTCTCACTTGATTCTACTCCACCCGTATACATATGTGTTTAAGGGCGATGTGTAATGTACCATAGGCGGGACTCTTGTCCCTATCACCAATATTATTATTTTTTTATGCATGCCTACAGGCAGCGAGATTGACTAATCTTGACAAGTATTATATATCACCACCATCAATCATATTCATTTCATTTTTTTAAAACATTTTATAGTAATGTAATTGTGTTCTATGTAATCACTGATTGCGTGTACATGGACTGTTGCATCTGATGCTCTTTAAGAAAAGTTATGACAGGCGAATAATGTCTCTGAACTCACACAATTTTAAGGTTCAAAAAAATGTATTATTTAAAATATACAGTAAAATAATAATACTTCGTGAAGGCTCTGGATTTCGGCTCGCAGGTCTACGTTGCTCTTCTGTGGATGCCTTCATTCTAGGAAGCTTCTGTACTGGAAGTCGACACATCTCTCATATAAGGTACCTGTTGTTGCCCTCACCTTTTACCCGGGCTTGGGACCGGCAACACTACTGTTCTAAAGTAGTGCAGGCAGGTTTACAACGCTGAAACTTACAAACCATTATTTACAGAAAACAAACACAAAACAGAAATACCAACGCAGAAATTTACAACCCACCAAGGAACAACAAACATAAACACAAAATATATACAACACCACGAAAATATATACAAGACATAAACGCAAAATATTTGCAAAATCAACAACTATATACAATGAACACTATTTACCCTCGGTAACCATAGGGAAGTGTGCAGATACCATCCTCACAGATGGATCGTTTGTCGTCTTCCCACGACAGAGCCAGCTTGTTGCACTCGGTGTACACATTGTGCTGGTGTGAGCGGATGCTACGTATGACTGCACGTTTCCTGCTCTGCTCCATTAAAATGTACTTGTAGTCATCGAATGTTAGTTTATTTTTTACGACACACTTTTGCACACCCTTAGCTCGCTTGGAGACTTTGCCACCACATCTGTAGGTATACATTTTAGCACGCAACCCTACAAATTCAGTCATCTCCTCCCCACAACACTCGTCTTTGAATTTTCCCACCACCTTTTTATTGATGGGGGAGTAGCATTGGTGTGGGGGAGTAGCATTGGTGTGCGGGAGGGTACGCGCTGGTGTCAAACTCGGACATGAAGCCGGGGTCTGCTGCCAAGTCACTATAGAAATCAGCCATCTGGATCTGGTAGATGAAGGAGTCGGTGTCCATGTAGGCCAGCTGGAGTCTGTCTCCATATCGAACCTGCATTACGTCGTAGTGGAACCTATACATGAGTGTCTTGGAAAGATCAAGGACTGCGAAACCGGCATAAATAGGCTTGTCAAACATTATGGCCTCTTTTTCCATTTTTTCCAAAGAGAGATTTTCTGAATAAATTGTGCGACACTTGAAGGTGGGCCTAGCAATTAGTTTCTTTGCTCTCTTCTCCTTACAAACCATCTCCATTACTTATCGTTTCCTTTTGTTTACCATTAATTTGCCGAAGGTGGCGTTGTTCATCAATTTATAAAAGTCCTTCTCGAAATCCGTTTTAGCAGCAGTACGTTTCTCGGTGTTGAGGGCGATGTAGGGCTTCAACCATGCCTCTTGCACGAATTGCTCCATCGCCTGCTTCAGGTTCAGGTAGTGCACAATGTAGTGTTCCTTACTCTCCAGTGTGGTCATCAACTTTGTTTGCTTTGATCCGGGAGGACACTCATTCACAGGGAGGAAAAGCAGGTCTCTATGACCGTTGTGTAGCTCCTCAGGATACTCCACATCCACCTCCAGAATACACCCGATATTGCTGTCGTCAGGAATGGCCAACACATCAACAACACCTTCAACCCAATGAAAGTCACTTTTAGGGAGGGGAAGCGACATTGCCCAACCATAAAGGTTGTTGGCATCCACGTACTGGAGAAACACCGATGGTTGGAGTGGATTGTATGTCGATGGCTCATACTTGTTCTTCGCCTCTCAATGCCTCTTCACACTGAGCCACACCTCCCCTTATTCCCTGTTCAATGAAGAGATACATGTCATAGTCGGTTATGAGTTCCAGTTCGACTTTGGTCTTCTTCAACATAGCGTCGAACGAAAAGCCCGGCGCACTGATGTAGCGGACGCAGTCCAAGCTGTATGTCTTGAGGCACAATGACCTAAAGTTCTCGAAAACATCAGAGAGGAGAAGCA
>PNEQ01076476.1:0-14216 GCA_003012365.1 Medauroidea extradentata | reverse complement strand
CGGGAAAAAATTTTTCTTTCGGGAAACGGGACGGGATCGGGAAATTCTTAATTTTTTTGCCTTTCATAAAATATGTTTTTATATCTGATCAACACATTTCTTTGCTTCAATAGGTTTAATACACAAGTTCTAAGTAGCCTATGTGGTTAGGTTTATTAGTTGAAATTAGGTTTTAAACATAAACTCAGAACAATAACCATGCAATAAACTATATCTATATCTATCTATATCACTCTGTTTAAACCGCTAAGTCTACAAACTTCATTACTTCATCATTACTTGAGCTCGCAACACCTTTGCTTGTTCCCGCAATGTTGTCAATTGTCCAATAAAAATTTTCGCAATGTTTGTTTAGGTTATGTTCCCCTAGAATGAACACATTACTTAATAATTAAGTTTCCTTTTTTTTTTTTTTTTTTTTCAGGTTTACCATTGTAAAATACCTATTAAAATTGCCTAAAATATACACAATATTTAATTCGATCATTTGGTATATGAAGGCTATTATGAAATATCAACTCACGTAACTCACTCAGTTCAAAAACAGGCCGAAATAAAATATGTTAGGGATCTGCAATTATGCAGACGTGTCTGCTGATCCGTCCGTGTTGACGGCCTGTGCTGTGTTGATGTTGTGGACACCGATGTGGCTTCTGATTGGGTGAATTGTTCACGTGATATTTGGTGCAGATCTGCCCACCCCAAAAGTTTGTTGACTTCTTCAACGCCATAAAGCATGTGGACTTTGCTTAATTTAATTAAAAGAAAACGTCTGCATTAAAAATGTGTAAGCAGTAATGGCAGCCTACATTACTCCCAACTACACCTCCAATTGTCTTCAGGACAGCATGGATGGATCGGGTCAGAAGATTGCATTGTGAGACACGTCAGCATAATTGTGGCAAACTTCGTTCGGTTATGGAATTTAAAAATGGGCTTTGATGAAACTGAGCGAAATCTCTCTTCTTATATCGAAGAACATTAAAGCTCTGGTAAAAAATTTATTTATTGTGTGATATTTATGTAGTCTTACGGCGTATTATTGAAATGTTTCGGCAGCAATATAAATTACAGTTGGCAGCGCGCGATGGCAAAGATGGCCGACGTAAATAGCAAGTGTTCATGTCGTGTTGTGGATAGTGATTTTACTTTTAAATCTCATTCATTCACCAAATCATGGATTTAGCTTCTCAAAATTTGCGTGCCTAACCCGTTTGTGTATGATGTGCAGTTATTGGACTCTAGTAATTTATAATGTCTCTCGTCAGTTTGTTTACATATCACGGGAGCTACCGCTTACGTTTATATTTTTCACAACGCACGCAAGTATATTTTGGAGTAAACTGACAAGGTATGTCTGAAATTTGTTTGCGAACGAATTGTGACAGCATGATTTATTAAGTACTATTATAATTGAATAGTAAATCCATCGAATTATGGTTGGTAGCTAATAAAATACTTTTTGAAAACACTTTAAATTTTTCTCGGGAAATATTATTTCTTGCTCGGGATTCCAGAAAGCCACTTTTCCCGAGAAATTTCCCGAGACTCGGGATCCCGCACAGCCCTACAAATAAGCTTTTTAAGTAAATTGATTTTTTTATGAGATTTTTCCCGATATAATACTATGTAAACGTTAAGATTGCAACAATTAAAAAAATGTGTATGTATCCTGCCACGCTATACAATGTAGCTAGATCCACTGAAAAAGAAGTTGTCGAGAGAAAAAAAACGGACAAATGAAAGGTGGTAGGGATAAACCCCCTTAATTCTGAAACTTTGTCTCTCTTCAAGTGCGTATCTGCATCGACACTCTGTTTATTCGGACACTAATACAAATTATTTTATTCGTGCCACAGAAATCCTACATTTACTTCTCAACTATGCAGTACTCCGAGTCCAACATTCTCACATAATTGGTAGCCTGTTAATTTAGATTTGTTAAGTTATTTTACACACACTAACAAACGCCCGACAAATCTAACGTGTACATATTTTGCTAAGTTAACTAGTTGTTATTTTATTTACAAATTTATTCTAGTCCAACGTATCTCAAAGTAAAATGTAAGACGGTTTTATTCACTGTTATTGTAACAGAGATCGCAGCAGTCAGTGGTTTATAAAATCAGTTTTTTAACAAAAGTTGGCTGCTAAATCATAAATGCTCGTGAAACTGTTGTAATTAAAGAAATACAGTTTATTTTTGCACTTGTAAAAATGGTTAATCACTCAACATGGAACACCATTCTGCGGAGGTCTTTGAGAACTTAACTCTTTGCAGTTTGTAAATGACGAGAATAATTCGTAAAATACACCACGCACACAGAACTGATGTTTCACGTGCGTTAGCGCGTAAACGAAGAGAGTCAGTTTCGCCTTCTTCTAACGAGATGGTGCCCTTTAATCATGCTCGTTAGCACTCCAGCCTTTCATCTGCTTTTTGACGGTCTTGGTCTGCAATCAGCGCTGCCAACATCGGTGCGTCGGCTGCAGACTGCCAATATTACTGACGACGCGCGTGTCGCTTTCTGCTGAGGCAGAGTTGGAATAAATTGCAAGGTAGTGGTATCTGACCGCTTTTAAGAGGACTGTGTACTTAGCCGTGGAACGGTATTGTGGTGTGTCACGCGAATACTATTTTACGCGAAACCGCCGAACATATTCTTATTGTTGTTATCTATGAAAATAACACCTACTTAAAACTACGTATGCCACTTTTTGAAAATTCAGTATGCTTGTTTTATTAACATGATTTTTGGGCCTCAGGAATGGCTAAAAACGGGTTTTTTTTAGACTGCTGTAACTCTGAAAATACGACCTGAATACATAAATGGCAAAGTGAGGTGCGTGCATTGGTCTTTACTTCGTACTATGCAAAAATAAAATTTTAAGGTCACCGCTTAAAGTCTCATAGGCAAATGAGTTCTACGAAAACATTGCACGCCAGTTTAGCACTGCGAATATTGACTATGTGCCTATCGTCGAGAGTGGTGCTCTGGCTCTTATCACTCCGCTGTTACCGCGCGTCAAACACGGACATTTCAAACCAGTACACAGTACTCTTAAGGGCTTTCGCGAGTAAATGTTTACAATTTGTACGAGGTAGTATTTGATTTGTAAACATTTCTTGTCATTACGTTTCGACAAACATTAAAATTTGTTACTCAAATTGTTTTCCCAAAAGAGTATGTCAAAGTAATTTTTTTTCACGTCACGAGTATGCACTTAATATAATAAAACCAAACTGAGTGACTGAAATTAAATAATGATGTTCACCGCATTTTTATGTCATTGAATACTTCAAAAACTTACAATAGCACCTAATTTTTTGTGTTCTTGTAATATTGCTGGAATTTGCGAAATATTCTTTTGTTTCTGGAAATACATAATTGTTTTATGGTGTTTATTTCTACACTTCTTGATGCCTTTTGCTTGCAATTTCGGTGCGAATAATTCATTTTCAGTAGGTCATTTTGTTTTCGTTATTTGGCCGGCCCTACTACATGCATATTAAGACTTTACATGGGAGAACTAAAAAAATGTCCGCTGTGGATATGGAATAAAGTCTGGCAATTGTAAGGGAGTTTCTCCTTTACTGTTTACTTATATAGCAATGTATAAAACTCTAGGATGTCAGTGAAAACTATTAAATATATATGACATGAGTTTTTTTATTTATGTTCAATTTTATGTTCGTCAGTGTTCGGCATATATGTTGTAAAATTGTACAGAAATAAAATTGGTTCGCAGGAAAGAGTAAGTAGTTCTGTTATTTATTGAATAATAATGTATTAATTTATGGAACACTAAGAAATCCTTACCTTTAATTGCACATATTCTAACCCTAATAACTGTGGTCACATCTACTTTAATGCCTCCAGTCAACAAATAAACATGAATATATTAAAGTGTTATTATTAACGTACTGATGTATACAATTTATTGGTTAGTGAGAAATGTTTAGTTATACATTTTAAGATAATGATGGGAGCTGTTATAATAGCTCTGTTCATGGTGGACACTGACCATTTGGTCAGTTTTGCATTAGGTGAAAACGAAACAAAACTGAAACTTAGAAAAAATCATAAAATACTTTTAAAACACCTCAGTTAACTTCTCATGTTTTGCAACTTAATATATTTCTCTACAAATTGTGATTATAAAGAGCATGAGAAATATATTACGTAACGTAATATGTTAATATCATTATGTAATACGTTTGTAACTGAACGCTAACTACGACTAAGACCAACGTTTAATTTGTTGGTGGAAAAGAGAGTTGGAGCAAAAGCGAAGTATCTTCCGAATTACATTTTTCAGAAATAACATTTAACTTAAAAATTTTAACTTGATCATGCACCTTGGCACCATGTCTGTTATTAAATATATATATATATATATATATATATATATATATATATATATATATATATAGAGAGAGAGAGAGATTTTTTTATCTCTCCAAAGCGATTACAGTAAAATGCCACTGGGGAAAGGAAAATTTTAATAACACACACAATCAATAATAGCTTTGTTATGTAAGTATTTCATCGTAATTTTTCAGTAGGCTATTGAAATATTTGTAACAGAGCTAATGTTTGTTAAACTTACATATTGTATCTGCACATAATATTTATTTTACCTGTAATTGAGAATTTTTCCTGGAAGAAAGGTACATATGCAAAAATGGTGTTTTAAGATATTGGAGTTTAAATATTTTGTTACATCATTTCAGCAAAACATATGAAATTAGCTACAAAATACCAATTTGCTGAATTTACGCACGAAACAATCTTTAAATCCATAGCGGTTGGTCTGCAGAGATGTTTCACTAAAAATAAAACACTTTCTTGTTGGAGTTAACTTAAAAAAATTGTGAGGGAACACACTACATAATAATGGCGATTACATTTATAACAATTCTCGATAAAGGTCACACAGTTTTATGTGCCTGTCTTCCGGAAATCACCTTAATTATCAATTTCAAAAAGTGTTTCGGGGTTCGTAAAAGCTCATATCCTTTTATTATTATTGTATGCATCCTGCAAATGTAAAAATCTATATACATTGATTTGGAAGATAGAAAATATTTTCACTTAATCTTATTCAATAATAGCTTGGCAAATTTTCCCTACGATTATTAAAGATGATGATAATGTTCTAAAAGATAACGAAGAAGTACAAAAATTTCTTTTTGACGTAAGCCGACTATAAAAGCGAAATTATAATCTTAGTACGCCTAGCCAGACTTAGATGGCAAACATGAGTTTATAAATATTAGTTTTTTTATTTATTTACGTATTAACATGTTCAAGCAATGATTTACTGTTTCTACTATACGTTTGAATGCGGCTTAATCCTCCGATATTGTCCGTATGTGAACACGTATTAATCGTAAATATTTCAGTTTTCTGTATCATGCTATGTAAGCGACATTAGCCCGTTTTCAATAATGTAATTACACTTTAAAGTTTTAGTGCCGTATATAATATCTTTCATTGTAAATATTCTGTTCCGAATTAAAATTTTCAACATAGATCACGTCTTTTCTTCTGAAAAACGTAATTTGTTTTATATCAGTTATCCAACGACATCTGACATTAAAATGCAATTAGTGTAGATTTGATTTTACACAGTATTAGGAGGTAATTTCGAGATGGATTTATGATAGAAAATTAGCTCCCAAATTGCGTTTGCATGATTGGTGTTCGCATTCGATGTCGGTTAGAAAAGCTGTCTAGCAAGACGAGATAGATTGATTCAACACATAATAGCGCATGGCTTTTAAATTGTTTGGCACTAAAAATGAAAACAAAATATTATTAGAACACTTAAATTTATACACGTTTTCAGGCTGTAAATTAATAAAATCTGAAACAGAACCTACAGTTTTATTTTGAAACAGTGTGCGTTACATACTGGATGTTATTTTTAAAATTGCTAAGGTCCATTACAACTGTATCATGTCCTTTAAAGGCGACGTTTACTTACCACTTGCTTAGCGTTTTTTATTAGACAACTTTGGCATGTGTTTATATTTTTGCAACGTACGAAATGCAAACACTCTAAAAATAAGAAATAACTAATACCGCTAATACAGAATGCTCATTAGAAACTTTATTTGCTCATCTCACCAATGTAACTCAATAATAATAGTAATAATAATATTGTGTCTTACAGCCACTATTCCTATGTATGCGCTTATTTGATAATACAATTTCTTTAAATTCTACAATCAGCATTTACTGTGAAATTGTCACAGAGGTGTTTTGAAAATTGTTTAAACTAAGTAGCCAACTTTCTCAAAGCAGAATTTTAGAGGATAATTCTTGCTAGTTATCGCATTAGATTAAAATGTCCTTAAACCAATTATTAGCGAAAATTATATATATATATATATATTTGCATTGAAAAAAATTTACGCTATGTAGTAAGATGAATTGCAACAAAAGTATATATGACGATTTTACGGTATCTGCTTTCTTTTATAATTTAAAAATAATATTGAAAAAAAAAAAAACGTTCAGAGAAACCCGTATACATTTACTCGTGAGATACCTAGAAAACTACTCAGCAGCCGTGCAGTTAACTGTTACACTTTCATCACTGGTAAAACGACACAGTGTGCAGCAGAACTTTAGCAGATAGAAGTTTATTCACAAAGTACTGAACATGCGTTGTTGATGCCTGCTTAAGATTAACATTCGAATATCATTGCACACGCGTATACCCAGTGAGTGATGTCTGATTAGGAATGGTGTTTAAAGAACATTACGCACGTGTATATCAATTTCAAGTCCTTCTTTTGTGTTGAAAGTTTGTTTTCTTACGACTAAAATGGTTATTTTTAGGTATGAACATCGTAGTGCGGAATAAAAAAACGTATAGCACACCCTCGTTTTTATATGGCGTCATATAAGATTATAAGATAGTGCCACTGCTGAATGTCTCATAGACGCGTAGGCCTAGTATAGGCGAGTTAGTATAAGATACGGTAATATAAATGTATACCGTTGTCTGTTATTTGATGATGACAAAAATATATGTTAGATAATGTGTACATTGATAAAACGCAAGTGTGTTGCCTAGCTAAATCACAGGCCAGTACTGTTAAAGAATGTCAATTATGAATAATTCTTTTTTATCAACACCCTCGATTTTTTGTTCTTTAAAATCAAGCATTAGTCGAGAAAATACCTGTCAACATCATAGTTGTGCTGAAGGGACAGTAAACGATATATATATATATATATTCCAATTCCTCGTGTAACATTCTCTCGACTAATGCTCGATTTTCATGAATAACAAATCGGGGAAGTTAATCAAAAATGTGGGTTACAGTTGATATATATTTATCAGTATATTGGACAGTGATTTTACTAGGCAACCCATTTCCGATTCATCAATATAAATATTATCTCACATATAATTTTTGTCGTCACCAAATGAGAGATGAGGGTATATATTTCTAGTACCGTATCTCGTACAAAGAAGAATGCACGCCAATTCAGTTACATGCACCTAGAAGTTAGGGTGAAGTGTACACTGTAAAAATAATTATTCGTAAACATACCGAATCTATGAATAAGAGTGTTACGGAAGTAGGTAAAGCAATATTGTTTCCCAGTCACTAATGGTACCATCTCTATGTATTTTAGAAAACAGTCAAATGTATACAGGTGTTATCAGAATAGTGGACGTTAGCTTTTTTTTACATCCGAGGCACGGAGACGGGTAAGGCTATATAAGTCAAATCTAACACGACCGTCAAAACACCTCATCGCCTCTAGGTGCGCAGTACTACACTAGCGTGCAGTGTATTCGTAGAATGTGTTTTACAATGGGATCTCAAGCGATGACCCTGTTATTTTATTTGTGGGAAGTATATGATAAAGTCCAATGCAGGTTTATATGATTTTGTTTTACGATTAGGGTTGATATTTTGTCAGCTACAACAACTTAAAAAAGTCATTTTTAGTAGTTTTGAGGGGCTTGGAAAGAGTGTTTTCAATTAGCGGACGGCATTTTTTAACTCATAGGGACACAGTTTGAAGTGTGTCTTCTTTTAGTAGATAAACGCATCTGAGACATTTCTAGTAGTTACACAGGAACAAGTACTTTCCGTGCCACGCTCCAGCACTATTCACACGCCGAGTCCACTAACTCATAACAGTTGCTCTCTTTACAAGCTGAAGTATGGCAAGTGTCTCATACTGTGTATAGGTTAATTAGTTATATTACTATTTAGAAAGTTCTCTTATAGGGATAATGCTCCTGCCTGGATCGCCTTTAGCGCTTACACACTTATAAACTTTGCACTTATGGGCTTCGAACGAGCAAAATACATCCATCAAGGATACGCGAAGGAGTGAAAGTGTAATATAATTCCCTGCAGTGTCACTCACGTCGTTTTTTTTTTCTCTCGTGTTTCGAACAGACGAAACAACGCTTGTTTGATTTATTTAATTACCCAATTAAGTTCTGAGGAATAGGCATGAGGTTCGCTAACGGCTGGGACTAGAACATCTATGGCCTACACTCTAAATCTGAATTAGTGAATATTTACTGATTCACTCTAATAAATGGAGCAGTTTCAAAAAATCGAATCTGTGAAAAACCAGTGTGAAATCGGTGACTATTCACTGATTCCGATAAAGTGTGCCAACAATTCACAAGTTAATTAGTGAATAACCGCATATTTTCCAGTAATTTTTCACTGATTCAATAACTAAAAACTGTTCTTTGAAAACAACTGAAATAAACTATGAATATTCACCGATTCCCTTGCGAGATGTTGGCACTCTTAGAGGAAATAGTGAATATTCACTAAGTAAACTGTGACTATTTCCACTGATTCAAATTGTTGAAACTGCTCCATCAATCAGCTTGAATCAGTGAATATTCACTAATTCAGATTTAGAGTGTACTTTATAATTTTGACGATATTTTTTTTTCATTGATTAAAGAGAATTTGATCAGCACTTAACATTAAGGACTTGAGCGCTTGTGACGGGTGATATGATGTGAGTGTAGAGCAGCGTCGGAATGAAAAGGTGGAGGAAACGGGAGATCCCCGAGAAAACCCGCCGATCGGCGAGCATCGTCCGGCACGATTTCCACAAGTGAAAATCCGGGGACCGACCCCACCGGGAATCAAACCCGAATCGCCCTGGTGAAAGACGAGTGCTCCAGCCAACCGTGCCCCCCCCCCACCCCCCAGAAATGCATAAAATTAGCATCATGTTATTCTAACAAAGGTTTAAATAACTGGAACTGACTGTTAATAAGTATTTTAGTTATTTGAATGTGAGTTACCCTAGTGACGATACAGAGTAATGCACTTGACAATCACTTCCCCCTCCCTTCTTATTTCACCACATTCCTCTCCCTCCACCCCCTTAACAGAACCAGTCGTTAAGGTAGCAGTTTGTTTGCTGTAAACAATCTTTTTTTGCTAATATGCTGATTTTGACATTTTAATCATCGTCGTGCAATATCTTAACCAGCTCACTAAGAAAAACTTGTGCGAGTTTAACGCACATCACTAATGTTATTTCTTTCAAACAAATTATATCTGAATCCAGTCTTAAAATAAGAAACGTATTGGTTTCAGCAAAACTTACTACGAAACCCGCTGACTGAGTGAGGCGATGCAACGGTTATATTCGAGATGTCCCCGGTTTGATTCCCGGTACCAGCCGCCCTGATTTCTGTTTTCCACAGTTTTCCGAAATCGTTGGAGGTGAATGTTAGGATGATTCCTTGGCAAAGTCCATTGTCGATTAATTTTCCAGTTTTTGTCCTTGTCGAATTGTGTGTAATCGTCTCAAATTACGTTAAGCAAAATAAAAATAAATAACGTGACCTAAGCCTTTCCTTTTGAAAACACGGAAGCTGTTGATATCGATTGTGCGCACACGTGTGTTTCGTCAACGTGAAATGGCGGACATTTACAAGATATATTTTAAAACTGTTTCTTTGTTTGAGAATAATACTGGAAACGTGAAAAAAAATCAAGACAATAAATTAATAATTTATTTTACATTTACTGACATATTGAAACAACTTTTTCTAACCATCGTTAAAACTCAAGTATATATCGAATTTCTCTTCAGTGTGGACAGAAAAAAAAAGGTCGACTACAAATAAAGATATTATCATGTATATATCGTGTAGATTAATAAAACTCGTTCTATATTTGATTACTGTAGTACTTGCACTACAAAAACCCTAGTTTATCTGTTTATATGGTACACGAAACTTAACCTTTGTCAATAAACTTGAATTACTAACTCAGGTTTTCCTCAAAAACGAAACACGACATTCGCGCTGTTAACACCACGCTTAAACAGCAGTTTACGAAACTGGACTTTTGGATGATGTTATAAACGTACTGATTGTAGTAAATGGTAGCACGAGTAGTAAGTTCGTGTCCGAACCGCTAGGGGCTCTAGCAGCATGACGCTCGTGTTCTTAAAGGGGTCGACTCAATTGCAATTGGTAGATAGGTTATATTCCAGACCTGTATGTTTAAGGGACATTAGTTCCGTAAAAATTCATTATTTTATATTTTTGCCAAATACGTTTTCAATTTTATACATAAGATAAAATGCAATTTCTTAAAAAAAAAAAATAAAAATAAACCTCATAGTTTTAAATAATCACTCATCAAAGTCACAAAATAACCGTTACGGTATAGCCAAATTAAAAAAGTAATTAACTTGCAGAAACAAGATCACTCATATTGCTACTTAATGCAATGTGTTATTTCAAGACACATTTAGGGTTTAAAAGGAATACGTTTTCGTATTTTTTAAGAATTTATGAGAATGAGAAAATTTTTGCATAAATTTGTGTTGTGAATGTTATTGAATTTTTCAAAAATAATATTTGTCAAATACGTCATCAAATGCATTTATTCACTAACTTTCAGTTCCTGTAATTTTGATTTCATATGTTATTTACTTTTTTTTAAATTTTGACTCCACCGCAAATGCCGTTTTGTGACTATGATGAGTGATTATGCTAAATCTATGGGACATATTTTTTATATTTGGAGAAATGGCATGGTATCTAATGTGTAAAAGTTGAACTGTGTTTGGCACCATTATAAAAAAAATTATGGATCCAACGTCTTTAAGACCGTGCATTAGTAGTTTTATTATTTATTTTTCATTGTATGCACAGAGGGACTTTACTTTAAACGGAGTGTCTTCCGCTGAGCTTTTTATATTTTATTGTTGACCAGTACTAATTTTTAACGAAGTAGGTTTGAATAAGTATGAAGAATTATTTTACTCATTAACATACAGTGGAAAGATAGAAAGTGACAAAAAAAGTAAAAATAAAAATTAAGTAGCCTAGTGTTTTTTAAATGGCTCCTTTTATATTCAACTACCTACTGAGAGGTTGAGGAGGAATGAGAGGAAAACAGTGGGGGAAAGAGCCATCTGTGACAGTATTGACCTTGGAAACACAAGACTGAACTTCAAGAGTCTCTTCTCTTCCAGAACTCCACCACACCCACTGCCACCTCCTTCGCTTTTTCTTCCTTCACTTCTTTGTCCTCCCTGTTCTCTTTTCAAGTTCCCTCCACTTTTTCCAATCTCCACTCTCCAGCACCGAACGAAAATAATTAAAACATTAATGGGGATCATTAACAGATACGTTTTTCTTCTGTGGTAATTTATATTTTAAAGCATGGATTCTCATTAAGGAGGTCGCCAACTTGTAGTTTGAATTACATTGCAGAATATTCGAGATAACTTATTCATGCGAAACAAGTGAACTTGCCGTGTATATGTTAGCCTATGAAAAACCCGTATTCCAGAGCTGAGACAACATACAGATGGCAAGAGATGTGAGGCTTTTTGACAGAAGGGGGAAGAGGCCACCCGCTATACTGTCACGTGAAGAAAGTTTATGGTTACCATAGCAACGTGTATACTTGACTCGGGGTTGTCCTATCATAATCTCATAGCACGATACACTTTTACAGAAACTGTTATTGCATTCCAAAACAACTTCGCCATGTTGTTGCGTAAAGAAAGTTGTTGGTTATCATAGCAACGTGTGTAGTTGACTGGGGTTGTCCTACCATAATCTTATTTCACGGGACGCTTTTACAGGAACTGCTAATTGCATTCCAAAACAACTTCGCCATGTTGTTGCGTGAAGAAAGTTGTTGGTTATCATAGCAACGTGTGTAGTTGACTGGGGTTGTCCTACCATAATCTTATTACACGGTACGCTTTTACAGGAACTGCTAATTGCACTCCAAAACACTCCCACCATATTGTTACGCGAATAAACAAAATCACCTTGACCTCAGTATAGGCTGCTAATTTTGCACAAGACAGACGGCTCAGAATGTCCAGGTTCATGACGTAATTTTAGTCGATTAATTTAACTTTTCAACATACTATTGTGTGCAATGTACCTGAAGGCCGGTGGTCGGCAGCTGTGTCGTAACACTTTGTAGACTGGCCTCTGTCTCACAGGCCGGGCGTCTACGTGATGGAAGTCACGCCGAAGATACGTCATAGATACCTGTCCCAACTGCACTTTTACCCTGCGAAGCGGCCTACGAGATCATGTCACGTCCGAAACATGATGAAATGTCTATTTTTAGACCCCTGTAATGCGGTTATTCCCCGACTGTTTCGAAGAGTATAAGAGGGACGAATCGACAGATTTGGGAGAGTTCGCTATTGGTCGTGCTAGAGGAAGGTGCTATGCTTGTGAAGAGAGACTGGTGAAGACATCTCGGTGAATTCAGAGTCTACTGTGAGGCGGCAGGCGGCTACCTTCGGAGCAGTGTTGGGCGAAACAAGAGGACTGCTGCGGCGGGCTGACGGGCGAAGAGGAGGTGCGCGACGGGAGTCGAACCGAAGACCTCAAGAGTGAAGACAGCGGTGCACTCGGGGTACTGCGCAGCACACGGTGATTCATCACGTGTGCGGACTATTAAGGTTGTACACTGTCACTATTTGAGAGACTGTTGATTGGATATATGACTGAATTTTATTGTGATTCGTAGTGTTTAATTAATTGATGGTAGACATTTTTTGTGCTTTAATTGTCAAAGTTAATTAACGTGTCTGTGACACAGGAGTAATTGTGTGCATAACTAATTGTGTTGTGAAAGATATAGTTGATTGCTGTTTTGTGTTTCTGTAAGCTTTGTGAGTTAGTAAGTCAATAACTTAATTCAACTCTTTTATTTCTAATTATTAGATCTCTAACCCAAAATAACTCATGGGAATTGCCCACATATAAAGATTTTGCTCAAAGTTGTAACAATACTAATTGAAACTATTTGTTAATAACATGCGTTAGTATGGGTGCATAGTTTCATTTTGATATAATTTTACTATGTCATATATTTTTTCGTTTCATAAGTTGGTCTTCGGCGGAGGGGAATTTCGGCAGTCTTCCTTTAATAATTTATTTTCCTTATTCCAGTTACGAAGGCCTGTTACACACAATGACGGAACTACTCTTTAAAAACAGCACGCATGCAGTAAATGGTGACTCTAAGCCTTCCAACAACGTCGTAAACAGCTATTACATACTGTTGTACAGTAGTATGATTTGGCCGGTTCCAGCACAGGAGCCGGAGTGTGGCGCCCGCCCGAGTGTGGCGCCCCCCGCCATGTTGTGACGTCACGTCCCCGGCCGCCATGTTGTATGGCCGTGACCTTGACCTTGACCCTGACCTTGACCTTGAGTGTCAAATTACCAAAATTTTCCAAAATTTCGAAAATTTCAAAAAAAATTTCAAAAATTCAAAATTTTCCAAAAAATTTCAAAATTTCAAAAATCCCGAAAAAATATTACCACCATCTTGATTCCGGACGCCATATTGTTTCCGGCCGCCATCTTGGTGTTTCTTCCAAAAAATTTTCGATTTCGCATTCCATAATAACCCCGCACGTATTTAATAAATAAAATTTTTGATAATAAAACTTTTTATTAAAAAACATTTTAATAAAAAACTTTTTAATAAAAAATTATTTAATAAAAAACTTTTTATATAAAAATTATTTAATTATATCAACTACCGGCACGTCTTACCCGGACGAGCACCATCGACACACTGACGCCCCCCACCACTTTTTACATGTATATATTAACTTATCCCCCCTCCCCTCCCCTATCCGGTACTTTATTTTAATTGGCTGTTAGTCACGTGACGATTTCTCCCCCCTTCCCCC
>PNEQ01076475.1:0-14214 GCA_003012365.1 Medauroidea extradentata | reverse complement strand
TATATATATATATATATATATATATATATATATGTATATATATATGTGTGTGTGTGTGTGTGTGTGTGTGTGTGTGGTGTTATTAAACAACACCACAACAAACTCCGGCAGGTGATTCCTTACAAAAAAAAAAAAAAACAAGCAGAAATTATTATTTTACGTTCTTCGCCTCAACATAAAATTAAGTGAGTAATGAGACTCTGAATATCAAAATTTATAATCGTATTCCCCCAAAATATCTTAAACTAAATGACGTAGAAAATCAATATTTTCAACATTTCTTAACACCGTTTGGACCTTCAAACCAACAGCAAATACAACTTGATACCTTCCACCCTTATGAAAATAATAGTGATGGCTACCTTCTAATCGCATACAACTATTTTACCGTCAGGATTATCGAAAATTTGAAGATTGTATATTGAGACATGAGATGTGTCTTCGTGAGGTAATATGTGGAAAAGAAAAATAATAGCACAGTGTCGGCAGCAATGTTGTTTCTCCAAAGTATGTCAACTACAATCGCCACGGTGGGCTAATGGTCACTATATGTTTGACTCTCTACAAGGCGATACTGTTTTAATAACTGCCGAGGGTCAGACCAAATTTACATTTGTGAATCGTGCCGGTACGATGACGTTGGCCGGAGGCTTTTATCGTGTATCTCTCATTTCCCTTATCCTCCATTCCCAGTGCAACTCCATGTTCACACCATGCCACCCCTCGTTGGCTCTCAAAATCTTAAATGTTATGAACCGTCATGATATCTTCATTCATTCTGATAATATTCCTACAAGAAATCCTTAATGTTTGGTGCTGATTCTAAAATCATAAAAATGCTTCTACTTTTTTATTGTGTTTAATTTCAATACTTGTGTACAGTACAGTAGTATGCATTGCTATCACGCATTAATTTGTTTTTTTAAATGCATCTCACTCACCATCGCAGCCCGCACAACTACTTCTACACGACACGGCTCGACACTCTCTGTTTGTTACTCATGCATGCCACTTCTTTAAGGAGTTTGGCGAATAATGTTTATTTCGACAAGACTAAGCTCTCTGAACTGTTTTTGTGTTTGCATTCACGCCCATGTTACAAATTAAGTGAATATCATTACCTACGACATTTTCAACCCGATTTATTGCTGCATGTGTGGGATCGTAACGTTTATGCAGATCAATTACTTTTGAAATCCTGACTTTTGGGAGACGGCATGCTATAGTGAAACAACATTGATACCGACACTGAACTATTATTTTTCTTTTCCACGTATTGCCTCACTAAGTTATTCGTGTTTAGTTTATTATCAGCATAACGAACATAATATCATTTACGCATGTTTCAGCTGCCTGGGACCTACCATTTTCGCTCACGACTGCTACAATATGTATGCATAGTGCTAGAAACAAACTGATCTGCGACTTTAACAGTATTGTACTTGTTGTTTACAGTGAATATCCACAAGAGTCTGTACGCTGAACACATCACATGGATGTTCGCAGCATTGCCTATGATCTAGGCTCTGTATGTCTGCGCAAATATTTAAGTGTGTTTTCAGCATAAACGGTATGCCTTAGACAGTTACAACAAGGGAACCTATTTTGTTACACAGGGCTAATTTCTCAATTAAGCGTCTTTAAATGTTCGAAAATCCTGACGGTAAAATTGTTGTATGCAATTAGAAGGTAACCACCCATATTATTTTCATAAAGGTGGATATTATCAAGTTGTATTTGCTGTTGTTTTGAAGGTCCCAACAGCATCAATCAATGCTGAAAATATTGTTTTATGTCATTTAGTTTTCGATTTTTGGGGGAAAATACGATTATAAGTGTTGATATTCAGATACGCATTACTCCCTTAATTTGACGTGCGATGCATTGTTTTCAGCTTATTGCCGTTTAAAAATGTTGTTCACGCTGACAAATTCAATTCGCTTAAGCGGAAAGAAGTAAATTTTTAATGCAATATGAGACATATTGTGCATGTTTATTTTTTTAATTTTGTTCTGCATAGATTTTAGAATACGATGTTCGGCTTCGATTTTATTGTACTGTTACAAGTATGAACACAAACTTTTCATGTGAGCAATTCCCATGAGTTCTTTGGGATAGAGGTCTTATAATTAGAAATAAAAGAGTTAAAATTAAGTACTGGATTTAATAGCTCACAAAGCTACGAAATACACAAAACAGTAATCAACTATAACTCTCACAACACAATTAGTTATGCACACAATTATTACTGTGCCGCAGAACATTAATTAACTTTGACAATTAAAGCACAAGAATATTTACCATTAATCAATTAAATACTACAAATCACAATAAAAGTTCAGTCATATATCCAACCACCAGTTACTCTCAAATAATGACAATGTACAACCTTAACAGTCCTAAGGGAGGATGGCTCACCATGTACAGTGCAGCACCCAGAGTGCACCTCTGTCTTCACTTTTGAAGATGTCTTCCTGACATCACCAAGATGCCCTCACCAGCCTCTCTAAACAAGCTTAGCACCTCCTCCGAGCAGGACCAATAGCGAACTCTCGAAGCACTTCTCTTGAATCACCAGGTAGACAGTCTCCTTAAGTCACCAGTTACTGTCCTCCTCGACACAACACCGTCAGTGTTGTTCTCCACAGCTCGCCACCTCTGCAGCACTCCAACACAACACCACAAGTGTTGTTCATCCTTCCTGCAGCCCGCTGGCGTCACACAGCCTCGACACCGACCACTGCCGTCGTGCTGCCATCCTCGAGATGCCATACCTCGTCAGCTCAGTCGTGCCGACACACAACACCTTAGTGTTGTCTGTCCCTTCTGCAGGGCGCTGATGTTACTCAGACTCGACACCAACTACCTCCGCCTTGTTGGCACCCTCAAGACGCCACACCTCATCAGCTCCGCCGATGTTACATCAGCCTCGACGCCGTCGTGTTACCGCCCCCAAGGCGCTGGGTCCTCATCTCTGCGCTGCTGTCAGCGTCACCTCTCGGCCCGTCACTTCTCACGACGTCCATCGTCGTCCTAGTGGAAACGCCGCCCCTAAGGGCGCTGCCTCACATCACTCTCGGTCTCACTTCATCTTCACGACTCACTACTAAGACTCCACAAGACTCTCACCTCCCGACTCCGCACAAGACTCTGCAATACTGACTGACTCATGTTACGCAGTTCCGATGCTTTTATATGGCCCCTTCAGTGACGTCAATGGCTGATGAAATATGGTGACCTGAAGTCTAAAAATAGACATTACCTCGGCCGTACTTGTTGATAGTCACGTATTCGCACTGGCGTCATCGGGGAAACTCAGTGACGTCTCTCGGGAGATGCGACATAGCTGCGAAAACCCATGACATCACTGGTTGACTCACAGGGCTGACCACCCAGCATGATGTAATGTGCCTGCTGCCTGGCCAACACGCAACACTACTATGGCTGTTTCGGAACAAATTCTGGAAAAAAAAATGCTGATTTTATGTGAATTAGTGTGAAATTAGATTATATTACGTGTAAAGCTAGGCACTTTACCTTTGCATCTTAAATATTTTGCTGTACAGTGCGCCGTTTTCGATTAATTTCATTTTCTTAAATTTTTTCCGGGATGAATTCCGTAAAAAGGAGAAGAACTTATTAGTGGATTCTCGTGAATTTTGGATATGCTATGGAAAATTTTGTGCTCTTTAATTTTTATATCTACAAGTTTTGTCGTGAGATACGCCGTTTTTGACTTATTAATTTTTTCCCCATTATTCTGGGACAAATTCCGGAAAAAAAAGTAAAAACCAGAAGGTGGATTTCGGTGGATTTTTAATATGTTATTCTACGAATTTTTCTGCGAATATTTTTGTAAAAGACCCTTTTCTTGCAATTTGTCCACAAATCGACCCATTTTCTCGTATCTTTCCTGGACTATATACTCAGCCAACAAGTAGCAGCACTAACTTGGACATGTGCCCAAGTTTCTCGGCATTCGAGAGAGTTACTTTTTAAAACCCAGATGAGATCTAGTAACATAAAATTGCTATATAACTTTTCTACAAATAGGCTTTACTACGTAATATAATTTTTCGAGACAAGTGGGATGTAGGTTTTAGCCAAGGCCGCGTCCATGGGAGGCGGAAGGGAGGACAAGAGAGGCATGTGATCTAGGCCTCGTATTCTAGGAGGCCTCACTTTTAAATTTAAAAAAAGATATATTAATAAGTGTTATTATATGTGGTACAACAATACGAAGTATTCACTTAATTGTGTAAGAACTGTATTTCAGTAACTTGCATTATTTTTACTTTGTTCACATAGGGCAAAATATAGTAATATTTATGTGTGAATTGAATACATTTTATTGTGTTACTTACAATTATAATGTTTATATAGTAGTGACAAATTGCCAATACATAGACAAATATGCCATACCTTAAAAACTATCCCTGCATCTAAAAAGGAAAAAAAAAACGGATAAGGAGGGGGGGGAGGGTGCCACCGATTTATGTTGGCCCGGATGCCATACATTCTCATAAAACGGCCCTGGTTTTTGCTAGTCTAACAATTACAAGAAAATTTCTTTAGTTAACTAATAATCTACCATAATTTTTGATATGTTGTAGAACTCGAAATAGTCTTTTTACTTAGCATGCTATTGTCCGTAGAGTGTTTTATTTTCGTACACTGGCACAGTGGAAACATGTGGAACAGTTTCGTAAAAAAGAACGTATTTACCTGCACATCACAACACATTTGAAGCGCTTGGTAGGCCCTTAATGTTGCCGACTATTTACTGAAGTTGAACTTCCAACAAACGAAACAAGCAACATTTTACGCTCACATAAAATACTTTTTTCGCGCTCTGACCGTAGCAAACACTCGATAAGATTTCTGTCTTCGACTGTACCTGGTTGGTGAGGTGGGGACCAGAGGGAAAAGTAAGCAGGCGCGACTTAACTGCACTTAAGCCCCGTTTGCACTGGCAAAAACATTGCAAATAACACGTATTTTCAACAAAGTTATTAACAAATTTTGTGTAAATGTTAGTAACATATTTTCAACACTGTTCGACTACATTTTGTTGTAAACTTTGTTAACTTTAACAAAGAAATATCAATTATATTCGCTATCAACATTCTGAAAAAAAAGTTTTGAAACTAGCAAAAGTTACGAATTTTAAAAACATGTTCGTGAGAGCAATTGAAGTGGAGTGTATTTATTCGACATTTCAACAAATTTATAACGAAACGTACGAGCCTATAACTCACCGCCATAATTTCCGAGACAACTTACTCACAGCGCCACCAGTAGCGCTGATGTATACAGGTTACAGAATAGGCGGGAAGTTTGAATTTACATGTCTTCAGACACTGTGTAGCGTTGAAGTGTTCACAGTTCAAAAATAAAAAAAAAACACTATTCTACACAAATATTACACTCCACAAACATGTTAGTTACGCGATATACACAATATTCCATCCTCTGCTGCCCGCATTTATTACTGGAGAGGAAGAGGACATAATTTGACTACTGGTCGAGTAAGTGTGCCATGAGAGGTTCGTACTTCAGCGACTCGCACCACTTCATCCTTACCTGGAAGCACTTTGACCACACTGGCAAGGCACCATCGTAATGGAGGCAGGTAAGGGTCTTTTTTCTATGAGAGCCAGACGGTCGTCAGTCAGATTCAGCTCGGATTTACTCCACTTTTTCCGCTTCTGGAGGTGTTGCAGATACTCTTGGTGGCATCTTTTCTAAAAGGATTCATGTATCTGTATCACAAGTGACCGTCAATTTAACCTGTTTGTAGGCACTGACAAGACATTCCTGATCAGGAAGCATTTGAGGTGAGCCAAATGTGAGGAAATTGTTTGTAGTCAAGCCCGACATGTCATTTGGATCATTTTATAAGGGGCATGAAGAACGAGAATTCAATGACGTTTCAACTTGGGCCAAGACAGTGGACAGTTATTCATAAGTGAGAAGCTGCAATGCAACTGATTTGTGGAGCAAGGACTTGAAGCTTTTAATGCCAGCCTCCCACAATCCGCCAACGTGTGATGCAGCTGGTGGACTGAAATGCCATGTGGTTTTCTCAGTCGCAAGTTGCTCCATGAGAGTTTATTTCGTATCTGTTTGGGTCAAAAATTCTTGAAGCTCAGTCAGTTTGCGATTAGCTCCAATAAAATTTGTGCCGCAGTCACCATACAAATTAGCACAATGTCCACATCTGGCAACGAAGCACCGAAAGGCAGTAATAAAAGCTTCTGTAGCCAAATGAGTAGCGAACTCTAAATATGTCGCCTTGGTGGCAAATCATAGAAAAAGGCAAATGTATGATTGCAAGATACGACGAGGTTTTCGGACTCTGGCCATGGTTTCTGAATTAGATCCCCCATAGTCTACAGCAGTGTGAAGAAAAGGTTTGGGCTGAAACACACTTTCTGCCGGCAAGCATGCCATGACAGGATTCATGCCTTTAGGACGAGTCCTTAAACATTTCATACATTGTCTAAGTCTACAACGAATCATGTTTCAAGCACTGAAGAACAGAAATTCTCTTTTGAGAATTGACTGAATGGTCTGAGCACCTGGGTGGAGGAAATCCTTATGAATATGGTCTGTAAGACGAACACCGAGTCAGCTGTTCTTTGGAAGCAATATGGGATGTTTCTGATGTGCAGGTAGCTTGGAATTCTTAAGCTATCCACCCACCCTCAAAATGCAATCATTGTCGACAAAAGGAGTCAACTGTTGAATGGCTGGGAAACACAATCTGTGGTTTGCAAGGTGCACCAACTCCTCAGCTAATTCTGCTTGTGTTTCTTTAACTAAGATTTTAAAGGCCCTTCGGGATTCTTCAGGCAGCACTGGACCAGTAACCATTGTCAAGCATAACCAAGCATTTCTAGCAAAACGAAGATATAATGCTATGATTCTTGTAACACGGTTCAAACTATAGTGCTTCTCTAACAAGTTAACCAATGGAGACATCACCTCAACTGCTCGAAGAACAACAGGTGGGCAGGCATCAGTCGCAATCTTTGGGTACAAGTGTTTGAATATTGTGGCCATTTGTCTTGACATTCATGGAGACACAGAGGTTCTGACGACCAAAGGGAGTGTTCCACCAGTTTGGCAGGGGTAAGGCCACACGATGCACATTCTGCTGGTTATCAGCACCTGGAACATAACACCACATTCCATGGCAGTATGGTTTAAAACTGTGTTGACACGATTGGCAACAATGGTTTTTACTGGTGTAGGGAAGCACGAATCCAAGCCAAGGCCACAGACGCGTCTGTCCATATTCTGTCTTCAGTGACAGAACACCATCATAAGTGCTAATTATAGAGTGCAGAGAGCGAACTAACATCAAAGCTGCGCACAGTTATAGATGTGGAAGAGTCAATATTTTCAAGGGAGCCACTTTTGACTTTCCAGGTAACACATGGATGGACACGACACCCGAAGATGAGACAAGCCTTAAGTACACAACAGCTGCATACCCCATTTCTGAGCTATCAGAAAATCCATACAATTCAATACTTGAATGAATCTGGCTAATGCACCGAGAGATTGCTCTTGAGGAACGTAACATAATGGCAAATCATATCTTAACATTTTCTGCAACAATTTCTGCTGGGACAAGAGAAACCCAATCTACATTTGCCAACCACTGGCACTGGATAAGATGTTTGGCCAAAAACATCAATAGAGACAACCACCCAAGTAGGTCAAACATTCGGGCTATGTCAGATAAAATCGCATGCTTAGTGAGCACAGAAGTTTTGAGTTAAAATTCATAAGAAAAAATGTCACATTTGGGGTCACAATATAAATCCAACACCTTAACACATGTGCCATCATCAAAGGAGTATGTGTAAAAAGAATGCTGAACATCTTCTGGTGGTAAGTCACTGAGGAATGCAGGGACATTGTTCGAAAATTTGTGGAGTTCAAAACCTTCTCTCCGAAGGAATTCCTGTAGGTTCTCCAGTAGATTCCGAGCAGACTGCAAGACATCAGTTCCTGTAACAAAGTCGTCTACGTATGTGTCCTTCAATAATACGTGCGCAGCTACTGGGAAGTCTGTTCTTTCATCCTCTGCCAGTTCATGCAGTGTACAAAGTGCAAGATAAGGAGCTGAAGCATACTCTTTAGGTGACCATATTCAAACAATACTCCTGCACTGGTTGATGTTCGTTTTCTCTACAAAGGATGTGTTGACAATCTCGTTGGTTAAGGTGTTCCAGTATTTGATGGTGCATTTGTTTGATGTCTCCTGTGAACACCACTCTAGGAACTCTGAAATGCAACAGAACATTCAAAATGTCACTCTGCAACTTAGTGTCACTCTGCACTACATAGTTCAGGAATACTCCAGAGTTGGTCTTAGCTGAAGCATCAAACACCACTTTCAACTTTGCAGTGCTGCTATCGGCATTGTGCACACAATGATGAGAGATGTAATATAACATTTTAGAGGGAAGTTCAGCAGGTTCAATTGGACTCATATTGCCAGATGCTAAATAATCTTGCATGAACGAGTTGTACTGTAGCTTGGTTTCCAGTTGTCATCTAAGGCGGCATTCTAGGGAGTTCAACCGAAGCAGTGCTAAAGATCGTGACTCTCGTAAAATGAAGTCATTAGTTTTAAATGGCAGGGTAACACACTATACACCAGATTCAAGGCGAACGTGGGTTTGCGCTAAATTATCTTCACATTTACTTTCCTCTAGTGTTAGCTGAAGCTTGGGATCTGGAAACTCTTCCAACTTCCAGAAGCATTCCACTGCTGCATCTAAAGTCTCGTCGCATGAGAGGATTGATACGAGGAAAGCTGAAACCTCTCGAGAGGGTGAAGTAGCTGTAGTGCTGCCTGCTGTACCCATCAAAATCCATCTAAAAACTGAATCCAGAGCAACGGGAGTATCAGGAGGTCCTTAAAACTTCCGCCCCATCAGGAGGTATGTAAACAGATCATCACCAACGATCATATCAACGAGTCATGGTGTAGTTTAGTCGTGATCAGCCATTTTCAAATTGACAAGATGACCCCATGTGTTTGGTTACAATGAAACCGCTGGATTGTGACCTATTAAACAAGAAATAATTAACAATTCAGCTGAAAATGGTAGCCCGTTCTTACCAAGGGTCCTTATAACACATGCTGCAACTCCACGAGCTACTCTGAGTGGTGCTTGTGACAGACCCTGAAGAATTATAGACGTTTTTCGACGAGGAAGGCCTAAACATGATGTAGCTTCTTCAGAGACAAAACTAGTTTGACTGCCAGAGTCCAACAATATCCTGACTGGTTGAAAAATACCCCCCCCCCCCCCACCTTTAGGTCTCGAACTTCTACTCCAGTTGACAACATAACAGTTGCACAATTATAGGTTTCTGAGAATGATAAGAGAACGGTTTTATAAGTATTGTTATCATTTTCCAACACTTGATCAGACACATTCCCAATTCGAGGAGGATGAAGACTGGAATTATCTACCTCAAAATAAGTGAAATGCAATGATTAATTATGGCGTTATGAACAATAGTGACATGAAGCTGACAAAGGGCTGGTTTTACCATGTAAGAGGATTGTAAATAATTTATACAAAGCTTGTTTGCCTTAACCAAAGCAAATATTTCCCTGGGATTTTGCTCACGAAAGACACGATACTGATACAGTGAGTGTTGGCCTTGACATGCACAATATTTTGGAGATGAAACAAAATATGCATCAGAATGTGAGAACTGTCCCTGAGCCTTTCAACTAGTATTCTTGAAGCTATTGGACTTGTAGTGGACCCGGGTGGATTCTTCTGGGACTGCTTCTTCTGATTTGCACTGCTTGTCCAGGAAAGCAACAAAGTCTTGCAGTGTGAGTGTTTCCTTCTCCTGTACCATTAACTCCCACATCTTTCGAAGGTTTCCACCAAAATTTTTCTCAAGAAGATGCACCAAGAGAAGATCCCAATGATGAAAGTTTGAGTGCCTTCAAAGCAGCAATATTTACTTCTATCGTAGACAAGAGGCAACATTTTGAGGTAGAAGTGTTTGTACTTGCTTGGGGAACTTGCAGTAAGGCATTCATATGATGGGACATGATTTTTCGTTTATTGTCGTTTCTTTCACTAACAATGGCCACACGACATGAAAATTGTCATCTGTCAGGTGAAGGGATTGTACTAAGGCCAGTGGACAACTTCAAATATATGAATTTTTTTAATATTTTACAGGTCCTTGTTTATGATCAAAGTCGCAAATAAATTCGAAAACTTGTCCATGTAGTTACGCTTCCTGTGAAGTGGGGTATTTTGACTGACGGAAGCGAGACTCGTGATGAAGGCTGGGTTGAAGATGTACCCTGGCCACGATTATCTGTACTAAAACTCTTTGTTTCCGAGTCTAGAACAGCCATAATTGCATAACATTGGTCATCGAACTGATTTAATCTTGCCGTATGGGCAACCTGATCAATATTTCTATCAGTTTTACATAACATTTCCAATGTTAAACGATCATTCTCAAAATCGTTCCGCAGCTGATTCAAATTTCGGCATGTAGAAACAAACATTTTGCTTTGGGAAGCATCACTGGTAACCTTATCGGACAGGGCCGCAGCGCATTGTGTTCTATTTTCAGCGCGCTCTAAACGCCTTTATAACCTCTCTTTTCTCTGCCATGACGTCACAAGAAAAGCAAGTCAGCAGACGTAAAGAAATCGTATCGCACTACGGTAGCTAATCGATTCTTCAAACACTCACCAATCGATATATCGCAACTCGTGATGTAACTCGCAGGACCAACGCTACATAAATGGCAATGTAAACCTTAACCAAAACAACAAACTGACAAAATAGTTAAGTTATGCAAATATTTTTTTCTTATTTAATTGTTACGGAATAACAAACAGACGAACGAAAGTGTTCATAACTCACACGAGCGTAACCTACTTTACCTAGCACAATGGTAGCGGCAAACACGGCACAAAGCAAGCACGCTCGTACGTACAACGAAACGATTGCGACGAAAGATAACTACAACGAGATACTGGATACATCAGATCCGGTCCAGAGGACCAAATGTCTGGGCTCGTGAGAGCAAATAAAACAGACTGTAACTATTCGACATTTCAACAATTAAATAACGAAACGTACGAGTCTACAACTCACCGCCATAATTTCCGAGACAACTGGCCTACAGCGCCACCAGTAGCGCTGCTGTAAACGGGTTACGGAATAGGCGGGAAGTTTGAATTTAAATGTCTTCAGACACTATGTGGCCTGAACAGTGTTAATATTGTCACCAACTGTGTTGATAACAGTATTTTCCTGACACATTCTAGGGCTATCTAGATAAAAGGATGTTGAAAAAAGTTACTAACAATGTTATCAGCAATGCTGTTTCCATTTTAGTAATGAATCTTGTTATTAACGTCAAATTATCAGTATTATTACTTTGTTAGTAACAGTGGTGTTTTCAGCTATAACCAGTGCTATAAATAGTGTAACTGAGATTGCAAATGAATGGTGTTAGGCAGAAGGATATTAGAAATTGTTAACGACATATTTTTTGTTAGTTCATGTATTATTATTTTCAAATATCCCACTTCTGTTTCATTTTGTTTGCTAAGCATCTGAATGTTTTAATGTATAATAACTTAATTTGCTTTTTTTATGTACTTTTGTGGCTTGGGTGCCTCCTGTATAACACAGTTCAAATGGTTTATAACATGTTTGTAACCAACATGTTGTAATTAACATTGTTGATGCTATTGTTCCGGTGTAAACTAGGCCTTTATGTGCCCAGATCGCATGCTAGCTGGTGTTTACTCTACACGTCACATTGTTAAAAATTTCCGTGAATTTCCGGATAATTTTACGGAAACGTCTGTTTAACTAGCGGAAACATTATTTTGTAACACAGCTATACATAATTTACGTTTCATTAATTAAACATATGTAAAACTGCTGGAATAAACTAAAAAAATAATTCTACGCATTATTGTGCCTGCATCATAATATGATCTCATAAATATGTGAGTTTCCATAAATGGAGCTGATTGCCTTCCGTAAATTAACGGACACTTCAGAAGAAGTTTTTACCAGCACTTCTCCGTAAAACAACGAAAATTTTTTTAACAGATGTTTGTAAGAGTTTTTAGCAACTGTTGTGTGATACTCCTTAGTAACATACCAAAAAATTCCACTGGTATTAGGTACCGCTTGAAATACTCTCATGTACACCTTTATAAATTTTTACGGAAACGTATCGTTAATAAACGGAAATAGTGTCCGTAAAATTAAATACGGAAATGTTTATAGTAAAATATAAACTACGTAATATGTCAGTAAGTCTGCGGACACTTGCACGGAAAAAAAATCGTAAATTTATGGGTTAGACAGATGTAAATATTACGGATATATTTTAATAACATCACCGGTAAATATACAAATCTGTAGAAATGCAATTGTAGCATTATAGACATGTAAGTATGGCTCAGTTCCGAGTGATGAAACTGTTTTACGGAAACTTCTGTTGAATTATGAAATAAGTTTCCGTGAATTCACGGAGGCATCCGGAGAAATTTTTACCGGAAATTCCGTAAATCTATGGAGACAATTTTTCACAATGAGTGTTGTGGGTTGCCTACGTGTCAGGCCACTCGCATTCTGTTTTGAATAACCTTTCCATGGATTACCCTAAAACGGTTCGTATAGGACTTTTTTTTTCAAATGTAAACGTGTTAATTGAAATATTAATGCACAAATGTCTGTTACAAGATTCTAGATGGTCCATTTTTACTATACCAGTAGGGCTTTAAACTGAACCATATAATTTTACTGGTGGAAAGTCTGTAGAAAAGTTCAGTGCACGTTCCTAAGTTTCACATACATTGGGGCTAGTACGTTATGAAGTACGGCAGTCTGAAAAATTAACGTTTTAGCTATGTTGGAGGGATTCGAAATAGTGTTATTAATAAGCATGGTGTCTTAACAATGACATTCCGACATCGTCCGAAAAGTGTTTTCTTTTCGTACATTTGCACAATGGTCACATGTAGAATAGTTTCTTTAAAAAACGTATTTACGAACATTCTGCAATGCATTTGAAACACGAAGCAGGCGACTCCATTATGGATTTATTTCGGGGGAATGTGGTTCGTACATTTTCGAAAGTAATGACATGTTGGTCGACGCTTAGCAGCGATGTTTCCAGTGCTTGTGAGAGGTAATAGGAGGTGAGTATGGAGCAGCGCCGGAATGAAGAAGCGTGGGAAACAGGAGATCCCCGAGAAAGGCCGTGGACCCACGGCATCTTCAGGCACAATTATCACATGTGGAAATCCGAGTCGACCCCGCCGCGTCGGTAATAGAACAATGATGGCCTTCGTGGAGGCGAGAGCACTAGACGCTACGCCAACAGCGTATTTTCATCTGATATTTTTGACGGGATTCACCTGCCAGCATTTGTTGGGTCTTTCCTGATTGATCCTGCATATGGCTCTCGGGGACGTGCCAGCTATTCTGTGAGCTGGGCCCCGGGTAAGCGGGGGAGGGACGAATTACTGTACAAAAATACTCTCTTTCATTGAGTTTTGACACCTTCTTTGGGTGTGATGGTCTACATTTCCCTTACAAATAACGGAAGTAATTCTGAAATGTAAATGTGTGGGAAAAGGAGGGCGGCAAAATACATAATTGTCCGCCTCAAGTTTACAAGTTAAGGGGACCAAGTGCTGATCAAAATCTGTTCAATAAATCAAGTGTTCTAAAGGGGCAGCCACCCCCCCCCCCCCATCACCAGTACTGCTTGTCACTTCTACTGATACGGCCCTGATGTGACTTTACATTGTGCTTTGATAATAAATGACGTGTTGTAAAATGCCCGTGAGTAATTTGTCCTTGCTCTGTTTCCGTAGTCATGATCCTTTGTTCCCTTCGATGTGAAGTGCGCTTCTTCAGAATTCGGATCCAGGACTCGACTAGTAGTGAATCGTGCTGTTAGCTTGTTATATTCTCTCTCCCTTCTAATGTTGTAGGGTGGGGATCTATTATTACTGACTCAAAACACCGGCAGTTTATGTACTTCGATACATCGGAACCCTGGACTTGTTCCGTCAGTCCCACGAGAGATGCTATAATATCGTTTTAAAGTTTTAATCACGGCCTCACGCGAATATCACACTCTTCGTGACCGTCGCGGCAGGAATCGGTT
>PNEQ01076471.1:0-13581 GCA_003012365.1 Medauroidea extradentata | reverse complement strand
AATGAGACTAAACAAAACTCAAATATGTCGGACACAAACAGAAAAAACAGCAAACGACACAAATGATGAGACGAAACAAAACCCAGTAGTTTTCCAAACAGTCAGTATAAACGACGTTTCGGGAACTAGAATCTGTTCCCGTCATCAGGTAGACACACAGGGTTCAGGAACACGAGTGCGACTGATGAGGAGGCTGGAAAAACCATGGATTTATATAGGGTAAAGCCCCTTATCGTGCTCAGCATGTGTTGGCTCTGATTGGTTGTGGTGGGTTGAGTGTTTGTTTTTATTTTGTGCAGTAAATTTGTTTCTCTTTTAATCAATGGGATCCACATATTTATTAATGCAATGCTGTGTTGACTGAAAATATTGTTATTGCTAATAATAAAGGCTGATTCTTTTATTTTTCTTTTAATTTTGTCAGTTTCCTGTGTAAGTGGTTTAGAGTCTTCCCAAAGGATTTTGTGGCTATTTTCCCATGCACGTTCGGCCAGTCTAGATTTTTGAGTTTCGCCTTTTTTGCAATTCTTTTTATGTTCTGTTATACGGGTTGATAGAGCTCTGCCAGTTTCACCTATGTACATATGGCCGCATTCACAGGGTATCTGATATACACAGTTGTGTGTTTGTAGTTCGTCTGTGGCTGGTTTCACCCTGGTAACCATACTTTTAATAGTTGTTTTGGATCGGAATGCTGTTCGAAGTCCGTATTTGTTTCCTAGACGTCTTATTTTTTCCGAAAGGCCTCGAACATACGGAATAACTAGGGTTCCTGATGGTTTTTCTGTTTCTGTTGGCTTGAGTGTTCTGTTAGGTTTCATGTGCTGTTTGATGGTGTTTGTTGGGTAACCATTGGCTGTGAGTTCTTTTCTTATTTGGTTGTGTTCTTCAGCTACGGGTTTCTTGTTGGAACAAATAATCTCAGCTCTGTTGGTTAGTGTGCGTATTATGCCAGTTTTTGTGCTTTTAGGGTGGTTGGAAGCAAAATGTAGGTATTGGCCTGTATGTGTAGGTTTCCTGAATACTTTGGTTTCCAGACTGTTGTTTTCCCTGCTAACTAGTATGTCCAGGAAAGGGATGCTGCCATTGGTTTCTTTCTCATAGGTGAACTTTCTTGATGGCCTCAATGAGTTTAGAAAGTTCACAAATTCCTCCAGGGTTTCAGGTCCGTGTTGCCAGATAGTGAAAGTATCGTCTACATAACGGAGCCAGATTTTAGGAGGGCTATTGCTTTGGCTAAGTGCTTCCTGCTCAAAGTTCTCCATAAATATGTTCGCCATGAATGGTGAAAGTGAAGAGCCCATTGCCATGCCGTCTGTTTGTAGAAACTGTCATTAAACTGGAAATATGTTGTGGTGACACAGAGGGTAATCATTTCCATGATGGACGGAATTGGTATGGTTGTTCTGTCTTTTAGGTTTGGGTCAGCTTCCAACTTGGCCTTGACAATGTTGAGAGTTTCTGCCACAGGTACATTGGTAAAAAGGCTTTGGACATCAAAACTCACAAGGGTGTCTGTGTTTTCTATTTTCAATGTTTTGGCTATGGATATAAAATGATTAGAGTCTTTGACAAAAGTTGGCGTCTGCCCTATGAGAGGTTCAACAATTTTTAGGAGATATTTTGACAGTTTTTGGCATGGAGCATTGCAACAGCTGATAATCGGGCGCAGAGGCATGTCAGGTTTATGGATTTTCGGAAGACCATATATGTGGGGTGACCTACTGCTGTGTGGCATCAGCTCTGATCTTATTTAGTCTGGAAAGTGAATTTGATGTTTTTTAAAGTTTGGTACACTTTTCGTTCTATGCTGACAGTGGGGTCTTTTTCACAGCCAATGGTTACCCAACAAACACCATCAAACAGCACATGAAATCTAACAGAACACTTAAGTCCACAGAAACAGAAAAACCATCAGGAACCCTAGTTATTCCGTATGTTCGAGGCCTTTCGGAAAAAATAAGACGTCTAGGAAACAAATTCGGACTTCGAACAGCATTCCGATCCAAAACAACCACTAAAAGTATGGTTACCAGGGTGAAACCAGCCACAGACGAACTACAAACACACAACTGTGTATATCAGATACCCTGTGAATGCGGCCATATGTACATTGGTGAAACTGGCAGAGCTCTATCAACCCGCATAACAGAACATAAAAACAATTGCAAAAAAGGCGAAACTCAAAAATCTAGACTGGCCGAACATGCATGGGAAAATACTAAATAGCCACAAAATCCTTTGGGAAGACTCTAAACCACTTACACAGGAAACTGACAAAATTAAAAGAAAAATAAAAGAATCAGCCTTAATTATTAGCAATAACAATATTTTCAGTCAATAGAGCATTGAATTAAAAAATATGTGGATCCCATTGATTAAAAGAGAAACAAATTTACTGCACAAAATAAAAACAAACACACAACCCACCACAATCAATCAAAGCCAACACATGCTGCGCGACCAATCAGGAGACAGCTAGTCTCCCATTGGCTGAGCACGATAAGGGGCTTTACCCTATATAAACCCATGGTTTTTCCAGCCTCCTCATCAGTCGCACTCGTGTTCCTGAACCCTGTGTGTCTACCTGATGACGGGAACAGATTCCAGTTCCCGAAACGTCGTTTATACTGACTGTTTGGAAAACTACTGTGTTTTGTTTCGTCTCATCATTTGTGTCGTTTGCTGTTATTTATGTTTGTGTCCGACATATTTGTGTTTTGTTTAATCTCATCGTTGTTTTGTTGTATTTCTGTTTGTGTTTTTGTCTCGTCTCATCGTTGTGTCGTTTATCAACTTAGCTATTTTTATATTATTGTTATTTCTTTTATTTTCTGTTTGTTCATTGTTTTTATCTGACCAGATTCCAGTTTTGGAATTTCTTGTTGTGTATGTATCCTGATGACTAAAGCATACTCTGCTTATTTATGTTTTCTTGTATTATTTTTAGTTTTCCTTTTAACAGTCATTTATTTCGCAATGGAGTATGTCCAAGTAAATAAATCCAGTCACAAGAGTTCATTATGCAGTTCAATAAAATTGTTAGTGACTTAGGTGATCTATTCATGCATCATTTATCTATTGCATGCAACCCATTTACACCCCTCCCCTCCCGCCACAGAGGGTTTTAAATCTTACAAGTATTTTCATATTTTAAATTTGATTTAATACTTCTTATTTAGTTTTAAAAGTTGACGTATCCCTTAAAGGTGCTAGTATATATTTCACGCTCGGCCCCGCATTTTGTAAATACCGTACATAAAAGTAGGCCTAGCTTGTTTTGCCCAAGGGGTCACCTAAATCCTTATTTCTGAGCCGTGTTGCCGTAAAAACGTAATATTTAAAGGTTAAAAGTGTTTACATTTACCATTTTTGTATGTGTATATTCACGCCCGCCATGACAACGTAAACAAACAAAGGGACGCTATGCAAACAACGCCAGGCGGCAATTTATAGACTTTGAAAAGAGTAAATATGTATCATAATTGTTTGTAAACATAATATTATTAATTTTAAGTGTTTGTTTTATGTTTTATTAATATTCTTTTGGCAACACTGACATTTTTACGGCCCCGCAGGAAAGTTTTAATGAACAAACGTAATTTTTGGCCGAGTAGTGGGAAAATTGTGGGTGTTGGAGTGGCGTGCCTACTAGCCAGCAGACGGCCTACTCTCCAGCGGCGGTCATCTTCACCACCCACTAACGGTACTTTCAGCCACCCTCCAGGGTATATAAGGCGAGCGTTCGCCTAGCAAAGTCAGTCAGTCTAGGACTCGGGCCTCCTCCCCGAGCAAATCTAACCGACCACCTCTCCCTCATAGAGTGTTGCTGCCTGGTAAGGAAGCCGAAGCCTGCTCTCCCAACCTTCCCAACGATCCAAATACCTACCTGTGGGTTGCTGCCTGGTAAGGAAGCCGAAGTCTGCTCTCCCTGCCTTCACCTACCTACCTTATTATGTATTACTTATTTACCTACCCTGTGCGTTGCTGCCTGGTAAGGAAGCCTGTCCCATCTATTCCATTACCTACTAAATTGCTCAAGGAGACACCTATTCCTAGCCGCGCGATCAGTGTAAGGAACGCTCCCTATCGGGGGGGGGGGGGGGAGTTGATGCCGCGAGACACTTCTCTAGTTTCCACCGGAAGTGGATATATCTGTGACAGTTTCTGAGACCCCATATTAGAAAGACCACAAGGTCAGTGTAGAAATTGTATAAATCAGCGTATCAAGTGTATGGACCAGTGTATTTTCCGATATTGTACAGTAAGTGTAAAGTGAACTTGTGCTTTGCGAAATAATAACGCCATTCAAATTTATTTATTTGTTTCATTTGTGTATAAAGTAACTCATGTCTGAGAACGACCTCTTGATATTAGACATCTCTCCAGAGGAAAGAGCCTCTATTGAAGGTCGAAAAGCCCAAGCAGCAGCTGAGCGCCGAATAGCGGCTACAGCTCCCTCGCATTCAATACCCGCGGGAATTATTCCCGCGCCGCAACCAGCATCCACCAAGAGTGTTACATTAGCCCAGCTTTGCCGACAGTACAAGGGCACAGAGAACAGACCTCCACGAAAGCAGGACAACTTTAGCCGCATCCTTCGGGAAACACGGCGTATGAGCCGTCCACTAATTAGCCCGATCAAAACCCTGAGAAGCATACGCCTGCACCACATTCCAGAGTTTAACAGTTGAAGAGGGAGGCCGCACAAGAGCCTAAGCCCCTCTCAGAGAGGAAACGCCACCTTCTGCGGGAACTATTCTAGGTGAGTGGTTTTACACCTAAACCCCCCTCCATAGATAAAGTGAGAATTTTGCACACTAAGCTCCCAGGATTATATCGTACATCTTCAGCAGGGAACCACTCCTCTCCAGACACAGGCAATCTTACTACCCCTTCAGGGAACCTCTTATACTCTCCATCGTTTCGCAACACCTCCCTGAAGGTTACTAAAAGACTCCCTCACGAGCAAAGTGCGACGAAGTGTGTTTACAAATAAATTAATTTTATTTCAATATTATTTTCTGATTTTTAGTTAATTTAAATGATATATTAACAATTTCTAAATTTTTTTATTATTTTATTTTAATAATTATTTGTTCACAACTTTTTTACCTCAAATATAGCATTATCATCCACATCTGAGCTACGTTTAAAGTTCCAAGTCTCCAGCTCACTGGGAAGTTAGTTTAACGTGATATACAGTGAACCCTCGATAATTCGGACTAAAAAGGGGAAGAAGCTGTCTGAGTTACGATTTGTCCGTGTTATCGAGGGGTGTCCGGGGAGGTGGGGTAATCAGTCACTAATCACAAGAAATGCGAAGAAATTAGTACGCTATCATTTCCACAAGCAAAAGAGGCTGCAATAAATACTGTTTTGTACGTAAGTATCGTATAAAGTTACGGGAGAGCCGCCATGCAGTGGGAAAATTAACGCTAACGTGGAGGACTATAAAAGAATGTCAAACAATGTGGGCACTCAGATCTTTATTTATTTTTATGCTACTTCTGGCTAATCCTTTTTTATCTCTGTGCTAGAAGCTGGCACCAAGGCGACAGCCAATGTGCATGCACGTGAGAGAGATAAGAAATGATAGTTGGAGGTAAGCTAGGGAGGTTGCGAGCGGAAGTAGTTAAGGTCAACCGGTACAGTCTCATGCAATACAAACACTGCACATGACCACACGCACCTCACACAAGATGTTTACATTGAAAAATACCTTACGTCCGTATGTCACAGCGTAAGGCCAGCAGCCAACTGCTAGCCTGATAGTTACTCTACCCTCCTACAAAGTTCCAAACGTACAAAAATAATTTTCCTCGTATACACGAATAAAAACTGTAATGCAATTAACAATCTGTCTGGGTCACTGTACAGACATATGTCATTTTAACACTACAGATTTTAAAATTTAATTTTAATGTACGTAAATTGCATCATAGAACACGTAATTTACAATCTTATTCTTACACAAATTGTCATATTATAAAGCAATAAAATTTTAACCATGTTCTACAGAGTTATCCTAAATGGCAGTAAAAACAACCAAAAGCAAGACATAAAAATGTTAAAAACAGAGCATTTTAAGACCATGAATTGCAATGTATTGGACAACTGTCTAAATTACTGTTTTTCTTAGTTAAATGTGCTTTGTTTTCAGCTGTGTCTTGCAGTTCTACACCTCTCACAACAACCACTCGTGATCTCTACTGAATGTACCATCTGTTTACAGTCTGTTCCAGATTCGTATCATTCAATCATTTCAAATGTTTCTATGAGAAATGGTTTTTCCCAGAGTCACTTCATTAGAATATATAATGAGGCCCAAGGCAACGTAAATCTGAGCCTCTCCCCTCTTTTTTTTTTTAGTTTTAGTGATGATACTTTGCGTTTGTAGGCATTCACACTTCTGACATGTTGGTTCCGCTGTAATAGCTCTTACCTCGGCAATGGACAATATGACGTTTATATTAGCACTTACTTTTAAATACATTTCACAGCAACCGTCAAGGTTTATTAGGAACTTTATAAAAGCCCATTCATCTTAAATAATAACTCTTATTTTTTATTTTTTATGCAAACGCAAGAATGTGAGGCCCGAGGCAAATTTCCCTTTTTGCCCCCTTATTTATCCCATCAAATTGACTAAGTCACGATTTTTTCTACATCACGCCGGCCTCCATAGCGTAGTCGGGCGTCAGTGTACTCTGCAAGAGACCTTGGGTGTGAATCACGGCTCGGGCACGGATCTTCGTTGTTGTTCTTTCACCACCCACATCTGCTCTTGAAAACATCATTGTTAAAGGGGCGTAAAACCCTCTCACCAATTTTTCTACATCGTAATGTGAAGCAATGATTTTTAATTTTTCTTTTTAATGTCCGGAACAATTTGTTTTGCAGCCCTGAATTCATTGCACATACCAGAACAAAATAATTTTCCGTTTATGTGTCATTGTAACCCGTAGATACCATCATTTCACAAGCACCACACTGAAATGTTTGTTTACGACACACGTGCGTACCTGGCTCGCAGGGCGAAGAGGGAGGAAAGATAAAGAAGTGAGAGGTCGGCCTGCTGCGTTGCTTGCGTATTTACTCGCGCGTCACGCGTCTCGCTAGCAGCATTTTACCACACGGAATTTGCCAGATATTTACTGTGGGATTATAAAAGGCTAAGTAGCGATGGACGACTACGTTATAAAGTTTAATACTGTTCTAAAATATAATGTGATAAATTATAACAAAGCAGAAACAATTTTTGTATGTCTTTTAACAAAGAAATAATTAATTAAAAGTTATTAAAATTTTTTTAAAATTTTGTCCGAGTTATCCGAAGTCCGGGACATCGAGGTCTGAGTTCTCGAGGGTTGACTGTATTTAAAAAATGCATAATTTTTTATTTTGTATTTAAATAGTTACCTTTTCAAATTTTTTTCCTATTATAATGCTTTGTCATTCAGTTCTAAGCTATGTTTAAAATTTCCGGTATCCAGCTCATTGGGAAGTTGGTTTAAAATTAGCTGCAAAATTTGTACTGAATACACAGAGGCAGAAAAAAAGTTAGTAAAATTGGACAAATTCAATGTTCATTGTTACAGAACAGACAAACAGACAAGAAAGCAATATAATAAAAACGCGTTTAAATAAAAGACATGCTCCATGGCATTTCTGCATAAAAGCAGTACCAGTACGCAGCCATGTTATAGAATGAAAGAAGCCAGTAGAACTAAATAATATTGACGCCCCGCGAATTCTATTACATTCTTTTGCGTTCGCTCCCCGAGCTTGTCCCTTTTGAGGTTAGGCCTAAGCAGGCACGCCGCCCTCAGGTCCGCACAACGCTATTGTGTGTATGTAATTTTTCCGATGCCTATTATATGTAAATATTAGTCTATACAGGTTACCTTGTTTTGTGAAATAATCCAGAGTGGAAACCACGTGTTTTGTTGTATAAATATTTTCACGCTGTATGTAAACAAACGAACGAACTTTAAGATGGCCATGCTTTCATGCAACTTGAGAAAAACGTAAATAACGTAAATATTGAAATGTAAATTGAGTGTAGTGAAATTGTATATATTTAATCCTTGTGTATTCTTACTGTTTTTACGGCATCGTTATTTTTGAGTGGGACCTGACGGTAAAGTATTAATTTTGTGGAAGTAGAGATTTTATTGTGTGAGAAATATGTGAGTGTTGAGGTGCCACGCCTGCTCTACAGCCGACGGCCACGCATGCGCCGCCATCTTACCACCCACCTAACGGGACTTATTCCCTGCCAGACCCCCTAACTTTGGGTATATAAGGGGCGCCTCTCACCCAGTTTCTTCAGAGTTCGTTGGCAGCTCCTCTGAGTTCCCGTCTCTCAAACCCTCCCCGAAGGACTTCTTGCGAAGGGAGACCTCTACCAACCCCGGAGCGACTTCTTGCGAAGGGAGACCCTCACCAACCCCGGAGCGACTTCTTGCGAAGGGAGTCCTCCACCTTCCTGTACCATACCCTTACCACCTCACCCGCTGAGAGACTGGAAGGAGGAGGTTCTGTTACTCAGTTTCCGCGTCGCGCACGTAAACGGGAACAAACCCTGCATTCCGTTACCGCTACTTCAGCCACGAGGCACATAGCGGAAGTTGCGCTAGTTCATCTATGGAAAGTTCCGCCAGTCCACAAGGCCGAGATCCCGTGTCGCTCAGTATCGCGCAGCATCCACGTGGTTAGCATCAATCTTAAACGAGACTTTGAGTTATTGAGAGTGATCAGTTACAAGAGACCTGTGTATTTTCCGAGACCTGTGTATTTTCCAAGTTATGAGAGACCTGTGATTTTTCGTGTTAAAGACTTGTGTGACTTCTCCAGATACGAGAAACCCTGTTCAGTGTTGTATAGTGTGAACCACGGAATAAAGTCATTAATTGAAGTTCTATCTTTTATTCAATGCCTCAACAGGTGCAGCACCTTAATAAATCCCTGCCACCTGAAATTCAGTTGCTAAAAGCAAAGGCCGCTCAAGAGCGACACCGCCAAGCTCACGTACAGGTAACATCGCCTAAGCTCATCCCATCGCCAACCAAGGTACGGGGTACTCAGCTCTCGTTCAGTGCTTTTTGTAAGAGAGAGCTCCAAGCCCGCCAGGGTAGTTCATCCCCCGTAAACGACGAGCAAACGCCGCCTCTGCGCAGAATCCGCAAGAGGAAGCGCAACCCGGACTCAGTGAGTAGGCTTCTGCGGCGCATGGCCAGGAGGCCGCCCCCTGTCATTAGCCCTATCAAGACTCCCGTCAAGGGATCGCCGCCCCAACACCGTTGGGTACAACAGTTGCGCGACGAGTCCAGCCCGAGACCTCGACCTCTGTCAGACAGGAAACAGAGGCTGCTGAAAGAGTTGTTTTAACCAGGTGAGTGACTAGAAACCTGCCCCAGATAAGTAAGATCCTCCCCCACCTCTTCGTGCGGTTAGCGCTCGGCTCCCCTCGGCTTCACTCTCCAAGGCGCGCACTAGTCCGACCCCCGTCAGGTGCCTTCTCGCACACTGCACACACGCACCACCCACCAGGGAGAGGGCGGGGTTGAGTCAAGATCTTTCGTGGCGCCCAACGTGGGGCCAGAAAGCAATCCAAGGAGCAGGACTTGGAACCTATAAACCCTGAGACAGAGAACAGACCTACAGTTCGGAGTTAGCTGAGAAACCTTGTGGCGCCCAAGAATCAACCGGAGACACCATGTCGGACCACGAGTCCAACGCAGAAGGAGCTAACCCTCCATGCGCAGCCGAAGCCTGCACCCAAAATGGGGATAATCGAATTGCCTGTGCCCATTGTGGAAGGGAATTCCATCACACCTGCATAGGATGGGAAGATACCCCCAGAGACACCGAAGGGCTCGAATACCGATGCACAGACTGCTACACGCGCCAAAAACGATGCGCCCATTCACTTTGCACTGGGGAAGGCATGTACCGGGTCCAATGTCACACCTGTCCCCAGACTTACCATTACGCCTGCCTAGGATGGCCAGATACTCCCAGAGAATTCCAAGGGCTAGTCTTCCGTTGCGACGCATGCAAAGTTGTCACCGCCCAACTCAGGCTAGAGCCAACTACAACCCAACGTCCAAGGACCCCAGAGAGAGGGAACCAAGCCGGCTACTACTTCCTGTGTTCCAAGGCAAGACCCTAGAGAACCCAACCACCTTCTTGCGCGAATGCGAGGAAGAGTTCGCACTGAACCACATACCCTCAAACACTGGGTCCTCCGTGCGCAGCAGCAACTGCAAGGAACCGCTCTCACCTGGTGGACGAAGTACGGAGAGTACGTATCCACTGGCAGCAATTCCGAGATCGCCTGACTAATCGCTTCTCCGGTTTGGAAGTAAAGACACAGTTGACCCGAGAACTGTACAGCACTAGCCAAAAGCCAGACGACGATTCGGAAGCCTTCATACGCCGAAAGGCCCAGGTCTACGAGCGTGTACATCCCGGGGAAGAAGAAAGCACATGCATAGCCACAATACTGGAGACGCTAAGACCCAACTTTAGGTCATTCCTCCCAAATCCCAAACCAGAGACCTTGGAAGAGCTCATTGAGCGAACCAAAGCCCTAGAGTTGGACCAACCAGCGACCAAGACGAGTCATCCAAGTACGATGATGTCCAAACAGACAAAGGCACTACCAGAAAAGGAAAGAGCGCCGCCACCGCCGCCTTTACCGCCAAAATGCTGGTATTGTCCCGTCCGTCACTTACACCGAGATTGTGCAGTATATAGAGAAAGACAAGCGCGGCACCGTCTCCAAAGGAACACAGACCACAACCCTGATTCGGGAAAAGCTGGAGCCGGGGGCTCGACCAGACCCAACAACCCGGCGAACTCCAGCAGGTCTACGGCATGAAGGTGCCACCAACCAAAGAGGTCGCCGCCCTCCCACGAATTTGGGTCCAGATACATCACAGAGAAATTTTAGCTGTCCTCGATACAGCCGCCACCATGAACTTTGTGAAGGATCAAGTTCTATCCCCAGCAACCCAAGAGGCGATCCAAACTACCCGACAGCGGCTGCAACTAGCCAAGCAACACACCTACTTACCCCTGAAGGGAGAAGTGACAGTGCCCCTGACCACTGCTGCAGGCACACATGATACGCCTTTCCTGGTGTCCAACGAGTTGGATGAGGACATGATCCTGGGACAGCAGTGGCTCCAGGAACAACAATGTATTCTTGATTGTGGACAAGGGACTTTATACCTAGGCCAAGAAGTGCGACAAGCCATGCACTGGGGGGTGCCACCCACCGAATCGCCCACCCAAGTGATCCACCCAGAGGACGTGCAGAAACAATTGCAAGGGGAAGAGCTACAGCAGCTTATCCAACTCCCCAACCAGCACATCTCTGCATTCCAATCAGGCGGACCCCTGAGGTAGACCAACATTGGGATACACAATATCTAGCTGCAACACCAGCAACCTATTTACAATCGACCGAATGTTCCATCCGCACAGAAGCAGGCCATTATACGGGAGCAAGTCGTGAACATGCTACAGCAACGCATCATCGAACCTGCCGACTCTCCGTACAATTCGCGCATTGTGCTGGTCCAGAAGAAGGATGGCGATACCAGGTTCTGCGTAGACTACTCACCGCTCAATCGAGTCACCCTGCCTATGGCACCACCAGTACTGAACGTAAAGCCAATATCCTCCGCAGCCTGGGCGAATCCAAGATATTCACCACCACTGATATGAGAAGCGATTACTGGCAAGTACCAGTGCACCCAGATGCACGCCGCTACACCGCCTTCACCACCCCAGATGGTGAACAATTCCAATTTCGAGCCATGCCGTTCGGGTTGAAGAAAGCACCAGCCACTTACCAGAAGATGATGAATTGCCACGTCCTGTCAGGGTACACAGGCCTTTTCTGTATCGCCTACCTAGATGACGTGATCATCTTCTCGGCCAATTGGGAGGATCACAAACGACACTTGCAGCTAGTGCTCGAGCGCATACAACTCCACAACCTCACCGCCCGGCTTGAGAAGTGCCACTTCGGGGAAACCACCATCAAATACCTGGGACACGTAGTGACTCCTGAAGGCAATTTTCCCCAGATGGAAAAGGTACGCCAAATCCTAGAGACAGAAGCCCCCAAAAATGCCAAACAACTACGGCAGTTCCTAGGGCTATGCAATTGGCTTCGGGACTATACGCCCAACATTTCACAGTACATGGCACCCGTAAGTCGACTGCTATCTAATAAGAACCGACGCTGGAGATGGGGAATTCCCGACGACCAAGCCTTCCAGGACCTAAAACAACAGTACCGAAGCTTGCCGATGCTACACCGGCCCGACAAGTCGCTCACCATCATACTACAAACCGACGCCAGTCAGATCGGACTAGGGGCCGTAGTGTACCAAGAAGGACCGAACCATGAAAAAAGAATCATTGGCTATGCTAGCACCCAACTCAGCCCCACTGAAAGGAGGTACGATTCCCACAAGCAAGAATGCCTTGGCATCGTCTGGGCAGTCCGAAAGTATCGTTACCTCCTCGAGGATCGACCCTTTGACCTTCGCACCGACAATAGGGCACTCCAATGGCTACACACCACCAGCAGTAAAAAGAGCAAATTGGCCCGCTGGGCAATGTTGCTCCAGGAGTTCTCCTTTACCATCGAACACTGCCCGGGAAAGGAAAACCAGTTGCCTGATGCACTCTCACGAAAACCGGCAGCTGTTCATGACACCCTTGACCTCCACTGCTGGGAGGATACCATACTGCCAGAACCGACCTCCACCAGAACACTATCTTCGATGCATAAACTGCAGACGGCGAAGTTCAGCAATAACCTCGAAAACTTCATGAGGGAGCAGCAGAGCGACCCGGAAGCACAGCAGCTGCTAAGCAGCCAGCCTGAGAAATACCGAGAGGACCGTGGCTACATCTGGATGAGGCCCAGCCCAGGAAGTGAATGGAAGTTCTGGGTCCCCCACTCACTTCGTGCCTCTCTGTGCAGCTACTTTCACGATCATGCCCTCGCAGGCCACCCAGGGACACAAGAGACTATGCGGCAGATTCACCAGAGGTACGCCTGGAGAGGCTCCACCCGAGACATACCTGCATACATCGCTCAGTGTACCCTCTGCGCCACCTTAAAACCAAGCACTACAATCAAACCTGCAGGCACGCCCAGACGTCCATCAACCCCGTGGGAACAAATCGCCCTAGACCTTATGGGTCCTTACCCACGCAGCAAGTCAGGTCGACGATTCTTGCTTGTCGTTCGTCGATTTATTCTCCCGTTGGACGGAAGCCTTCCCACTGTGGAATGCAGACGCACCAGTGATCATCGCCAAGCTCCAGGAAGAAGTCTTCCCTCGCTGGGGATACCCCCGCAGTATACTTACCGACAATGGGCCTCAATTCGTCAGCCAACTCTGGATGAAGGCTTGCACCAGATGGGAAGTGGAGTCGCACGCCACCCCAGTCTATCATCCCCAAGCGAATCCCACGGAGCGACGAAATCAAGAACTCAAGAAGGGCATTCGCCTCCACACGCAGAAGGACCATCGCCACTGGGACAAG
>PNEQ01076470.1:0-19989 GCA_003012365.1 Medauroidea extradentata | reverse complement strand
CAAACTGTGGGGTTACTTTGCTCCACTTTATGGCTGGGGCAAAGTAGCCCCATTAATAAGGAAAACCTAACCTGCTTGAGACATATGAAGTAAACAAAAAAAGCAACGAGTAAAACTGAATAATACATGCAGGTTATTCATAACAGATAAATACATCATCTAAATAAAAATAGCTCACCTCATTTGTTCGTTACTTTCTTGTAGATTCCGATTACTTTTGTACAGACAAATATTCAATCAATTCTGTGAACTATTTCCAAAGCTTTGTGTGCAACAGTAATCTCCAAGAGCGTGGTTGCTCGATACGTGTTTTTAGGTCTTGTGGTGCCATCTATATTGTCCCGTTACAAGCTATCGATAATAGTCACAAGTGTACTCGCTAGAGCGCTCTAACACATTATTTTTGTTTGGCGCAAAGTAGCCCCGGTTTACGGTATGTGCAAACTTTTACAAACTAATAGTAAGTCTGGCAATGCATTTTCATTTCTAGCTTTAAGTCCATTCCACAGACTCTTTAACTGAGCAATGTGTGTAGACACTTCTACACCTTGATGCAAACTAAAAGCAAAAAAATCTGTGCAAATTTTGAATAACTGATCTTTTGATGTTGCTTCGAACTGTTGTTTTAATGCATCCCATGCCTCCTGAGCTGTTTCTTTGTCTATTATTTTCTGATATACTTCATCAGTAAGTGAACTTGCAATAATTGACTTGGCATAACCGTTTGTCTTACGATACAATTAACTTTTTTCTTTATAAGCCTTCCTATCTGAATCTTTGGCTTCTGCAGGCAAAGGATCTGACTTTTTTAGCTTATTATCAATTTCATCTAATGCACCTTCATGATAATCAAGTAAGCCTCTAATTTTTCGTTTCCAAATGGGCCATTCTGACTCACACGATAAAGGTTTTATGTGCTTTGTCAAATCCATACTGACAGGATTTTAAACCTTACTTAACACAATAAAACCTACTTAAAAATATTCAATACTTAATAAAGACCCTTACCTTCGTGTCTGGGCCCATAAACTATTGAACTAAATACATAAATATTGAATAATTTCTACTTACTTGATTAACAATAACTTGAATAAAAATCTTAAGCCTTGTACTTATTTTTTATTTATTACTTCATAGAAAACTACACTGCAGCAAACAAAAAATATGAGCCTTCTTTTGATTAACTTTAAAATATCATTTCTCTCTGGGCTATCGATTTCAACAATATACACATACATTTACACTGACCTTGTATTACTTTAGTTAGAATGTTGTACACGTCCCACAGTCACAAAATTCCTGTAATTATATCACCTACCTTTTGTAACATCCATAAGTTCTACACTCATTTTTAAAACTCCCGCAATCACTTATTTTACTGACACTACACAACCTCTGCAGCTCCAGTAATCTCAGCAGTCGTCTAGCCTCGCACAGGGAGCTTACACGAAAGCCCGCAAAAACAACTGGTAGTAATCGCAGCAGTTTCGGAACTGCTGCTGACGTTACTGAGATTACTGAACCAGCGAAATCAGCAGCCTATAAATTGAGGAACTTGTGGTTTTGTGGATATTTCCTTCTTTTTGTGTAAAAACTACTATGTAACACATTGGACCTAAAAGGTTATATTTTGATTTTTTTAAAGTTTTATATTAATATAATCTATGAATGATAAAACACACGACTGTCGAGACTGCAATAACTCGACTGAAATATACAGTCACAGTAACTTAATAACAAAATTATATGTTTAAGCTCTGCCCAAACACCTATTTACAAAATAAACGCCACATAGTTGCACACACGCACCCTTGTATTCGAAAGGCAAAAGATCTTCAAAACTGCTTCTTTCAGTTCACATACAAAATGCAACAATGTTTTCTGATAAATCTTTTTCAAATGACGCCATGAAAATAGTCACTTTGCACATCATTTTACCTTTAAAAGGTCCAATAAATAACGGCTACATACATGCATACAGCCAAGGCAACATTTTGGCAACTGGCCAATCTAACCATCGAGTCAGTTTGACTAGCAATTTTAGGACGCCACAAAGAAAATCCATAGAATTTTAACTGCTTCTGTAAAACTGTAATACTTCGGAATTTTCATACAAATCACAGAAGATCCATAAAAGTTGGCATGTCCGCATCAATTATTAATTAGTCTTATAAAATGTTGACAGGTAGGGTAATTTAGGTAACCACCTAGAAAATTTTGACTTGATCTAGGTCTTTGTATAAAATTTTATTCAAAAATACTTCTGAAGATTAACTATAAAAAGAGAATATGTATGTATGTACATGTATTCACAACCAACGAATGGGTTGTTTGAATTCATGTCTGATATGGTCAATGAAAAACATTTTTGTTAATTTCATGTTACTGGGATAACGCCTGACAGTTTGACACAAGCAATGTGAACACCATGTATCCTTCTGACACAACTGTCCTATCCATAAAGGAAAACAATGTTTATTTACGATCTGTTATGTTGTATGGTCCCTACAAGATGAGGAACCACCACTTTTTATAGAGTGGCTAGAGACTATACGGACAAGTGGATTTTGCATGTATGGATAGGAAGTACAGGACCAACCGGCTGACCTGGATGCTACCCTCCACTGGACTATTAACTTTCAGAGTATCTCTATGCCACTAGCTACAATAACTAGAGATCTGGAAATAATATTGCTTCAGCAACAAGCGGACTAAGGTTTCCAACAGACACCTTACATTCTTAGAATGTTTTAAGGTGTTAGAAAATCAATGTCACTGCATGTTAAGATATGCATACAGGTACAAGGTAGACTGACTGAGAACTTCTGTAGGCTGACTGGAATGTATCAGGAAGACTATAATGGATACACAAAGTATAACTTCGAAATATCTAAACCTTAAAAACCTACTGACTTTAAAAGAGAGATGTTCACAGAAATATTTTGTCTTGTGTTTAGGATGTGCTATTCTCACTTTTGAGCTCTCCCCACATATTTAGGAAAATCCTCTACAAAGCCAACATTATTAGTTATGCTAAGTCAACCAAGTCTAGTAAAATACAGAAGATCTACATAACTTTCATTCTATTAAATTAGCCATCCAGAATAAGTTTAACATTTCCAAAAACATATGACTACTGTTTAATATATAATTTTGATATGGAACAGTTTCAAAATTACAAAAATTTAAATTATGAGCTATTTAATTAAATAGTTTTGAAAACAAGCAAATTTTTTTATTACAACTAACCAAGATTTAAAATTATAAGCAAACTTAATACTAAGTCTAACGCATTCCTTTCAAAATATAAAAACAGTGAAGCACAAAAAAAAAAAGTAAAATGTAAATATGAGAAATAGTAGCTTAGTAAAAAAAAGTTAACCAAAATATGTTGTACGTGCTATATTGATCTTGAAATACGAGATATAATATGTCACGCTGGACCATAATTTGGAACAATTATAATGTTGATAACTTTGGAGATGATTTGAACATTACAACGTAGGCTATTTAATAATTCATCATTGGACTGTCAATATGTCTACAGAAAGCATTGATTAATCAAGAGTGTCAAAGAGGAGGTGAAAGTTAATGTTTGTTTGGAAAGTGTTTACAAAGTGATAGTCCTATAAAATAGCTGTTAATTTTTATTGGGTAATTTTGTTCAACTGATTGTATGTTATATTTAGCCAGTGTTACTGACACTTCAGAACCAAGAGCTGGTCAGCCTAGTATCAGTTAGGTGTAGGGTAGGGTTGATGCATTTATTAATGTTAAAAGCCCCAGTGTGTTGCCCGACCACCCTACTTTAATATATTGCCTGAAAATTATTTAAATTCCTACTGTTTCTAAAATTTTTGTAAGTCAATAATAATTGTTTCAATATGAGGGTTCCATGTTTGTTGTCGTAAGTCTAATAATTTTCTAAGTAAATAATTTAGTTAAATAATGTAAAGATTATAATTTTGCTGAACAAGAAATCACATATAAAACCCACTCTAAATGTAAAACCGCTATTGGCCTAGTAAGTTAAAATTGTTCTAAGTTCTCAATGTTCTGATGACACGTAAATTTAAAGTAAATATGTCGTGTGGACTTTCCTAAAATGGCATGAAATTTCAAGCAACTTTAGACTCTTGGACATTTTACGAGAAATTTATCCTTTAAAAGTTATTGCAGTTTGAAAGTTTTGGTATTTATTTCGAAAATATGTAGATGAGTTCAGTCAGCCCGGCCATGGTGCCGTGGGGGCGACACCGATAGGGGTTCACAGAGGGTACTGCAAGGTGTACGGCTGGCAATGTCCGATGCCAAGATTTTATTTAATATAATTTTTAATGTAATAATTATTTACTAAAATATTGAAATACGTCTTTAAAGTAAGCATAACTTTGCAGATTTTTCAGTGGTTTTAGTTTGGTTAATTTGTATCCAGACCGGTTATTTAATCTTGCTAGAAGGTCATGGAACATTCTAACCGGAAGGTAGGCCGCCATGGTGTCTTGGGACGCCACTGTGGTCGCCGTTGCTGGTCACTATGCTCTTGACCGTTGAGGAGGCCGGACGTGTTCCGTGTTGTGCGAGGCTCGCACGTGGTAAGCCGAGGGGCGCGATTGGAAGAGATGGTGCCGCGATGTAAGGCAGTGAAAATACTTTTTAGATTTATTCATTAGTAACCAGCTTCAATCTATTTGACTTTTTGATGTGAATTTACAGCCATACTAACCGCGTGGCCGGCCCACTATCGGTTCATAATTTGAGTTTAGCACGTGCTATTTTTCTTTGTTTGAGTTGGGTTTCATTTTAGTTCAGTTCAGTTCTCTTTCAGTTAAATTTTATTTCGTATAAGAAGTTTGTACGTGACGATGTAAGCGCGGTTGCATGAGTTTGTTACAAGAAAATAATGAATATGGGCTGTTAATCTGACCACGTGTTTTGAATGCTGTTATGCATGCATCCATCCCTCGATACCACGAACCTTGAGGTAAGAGTAACTCACCGCTGAGACCGGAGCATATATGAGGACTGACCAAATTACTATTTTTCTTTGTGGAACATTGTAAGCAACTAGTGGGGCTAGTATAATTTTTGTCGTCGCTGCAGGAAGAAAAGGGCGCATGAGCGCTACCACACTATAAAGATGATTAAGAATTTGCCGCCATAGTTGATTGCAACCAATAAAATAACACACTGTTGCTGATTGGCTGCATAAATTTTAAATTTAATATTTCTTTCACCTGGTAACAAAGTTAATACTTAATATATTTGTAAATAATTGGTTTGGAAACTAAAATGTTAATGTTTATAATTATGTGAAAATACCGTATTTGTCGGCATATAGGACGACCCCTCATATAAGACGAGTTATGGTTTTGAAGGAACAAAGTCTTTAAAAAAGGTAAATTGCTAATTTTGAAATTCCCCGACAGAAAAATACTTTTTTCCTTTTCAGAAGAATTAAAAATGAAGTTTAAATATTTTCAATGCATTTATTACCATCATATAAACATCACAGTAGACACACAAACGAATAACATTGGTTATTACTGATACTCTGCGCGCCCAAGAGCCAAGGAAATGCATGGCGGTGGCCGGCGATGCATTTGCCGGCAGGTGTGCGCGACTTGACAACGCCAGACTGAGGCACGCCGCGCACTACATGGCAACAAAAGCTGCTTGCGCGCTGTTGTCCGCCAACCTAGCAATAGACGGTAGACACATGAGCTGAAATATCCCCGGCTCACAGACCATATCCAGCACTTGACTCGCAACTTCTACAAAGCTGCGGCCAAGTCCACTAATCCACTAGTGCTCGCATTAACTGAGCACAAGGAAACTATAACCCAGTGGTGCGCATGACGCACAAAATGCCGAAACACATCTTGTGCGAAAAACCACCGTAAGCTCCTCAAAAGAAGATCACCAGGGTGGAGAAGAAGCCGACTCCAAGAAGAAGTCGAACCAACCTGGGAATCAAGAAAAACTCGCCAATTTGCCCAAGCGAGAACTGAAAATGGCTTAAATATGCTAATGCATCGCAGTATCAGCCATGGCATTTCGCAGAGAGCGTATGGCCCAGCGAGGGCTCTCGTACTGCACAACCGAGCCATGGCTGCATGATAGGTGACAAGAACCTCTCACCTAAAATGGGACCGCGGGCACTCATTCCCGCCCTTTGGGAAACTTAGGTTATTTCCCCCAGGTTAAGTAGAGCTAAGCTTAATTTAAGTTTATCTTTTACAGCTGGATCACGAGCCCTCCCTGCTCGTCTTTAATTTTCGCCTTCTAACACAACTAACAAAGCATGTTATACATAGCATGAATGCTATCTTTTCTTCCTAGCATGGAGAACCCACCTCGCATGTCTATCGTCATGGGTTTCCTCCCGCGACCTCGCAGGTTTACCATGACCCTCTACGGGATTAGCTCCCAGTTATATTTGAGGGAAGCGCCAGGCCACAAACGCTGGCTTGGCGCTTCATAACCTCACAGTAGGCCATTTGAGCCATGTTCCTCCCTAACCCAAGCTGCATGCAGTAGTTAGAGCGTATAGGCAGCAAGCCTGGCACGCTGCTACCCCTCCCGCTCCCTCCTAACTCCTAGTACAGTAGTTAGACACTAACCTAGGGAGTGCCCCTTCTGGGCAAAAAAAAAAAAAAAACATGAATGTGTGGTACAATACCTAGATCCTCGTTTTTTCTGCCCAAGAGTTTTGTGTGTGAGACAAAGGATCTAGATCCTCATTTTCTCCGCCCGAGAGTTGTAGGTTGGTGAGACAAAGTATCTCGGCACGCGCTCCAGCTGCATCGATCGCTACTTCGCTGCGAGGAAGTGTCTTTTATTATGAAGGACGCTCATCAAAATTTTGTACCGTAAATTTTATTAAAAAAACGGGGAAGTTGTTTTCATTTGTCACGAAAAACGCAATTCCTTGAAACATCATACAACTCCACAGCTTACAGCTCCACAGCTTACAGCTTAGTTTTCAAACATTTTTAGGTTACCAAAAATATTTGCACCTTCATATAAGACGAGTAGCAATTTTCGAAGGCCAAAAATATGTAAAAATAGTTGTCTTATATGCCAGCAAATACGGTATCACAAGTTTAAAATGTTCTTTAGTTATGAAAAAAACTTAATATTCTCTACTTGAATTCTGTAATGGCAGCAGGGCGGCATCACTGACGGGCAACGCCGGTAGATTGCGCACGAAGGGCAGCTTTGTCGTGTTCAAGATGGCGGCAGAGGTGGATGTGCGTGAATTGAGGGAGGATGGAGGCAGAACGGATAGGGCTCTGCTGGTAAAATGTCGTGAACGGTTGTTTCTGCGGCATATGTAGGCCAAGACTTTTATTTCTTTAAATTTTTCTTGAAGTTATTTGTTTCAAATTTACGGTGATCATCGGCCTATAGACTTTGTGGGAATGTAAACTTTTCTTGGGTTTTCTCAAAGGGTGCTTCCCGGCAGTCAAAATTTTAAGTGCTGTATAAGTTTGAAACGTTGTAATTAAATTTAATAAACCCTAAAATTTGCAAGAGTTCTGCAGTTTTTATTGCTCATGCTACATTTTAAGAACCCACGCCTTTGATTAGTAAATGTAAAGCTGAGCTAGTTGTGGACGTGTGTCCATTGTGGGGCATTGGAGCATCACATATCTGTTCGCCCAACGTTTGCTGCATCACAATACACACTAACATATTTTACACGTTTCTAGACAATCTTACCTCTAAAATTTCTTTGGTCTGTGTACAATATTGATCAAGTATGCAAAGTATCATACATTTCTTTGCACGGTACACAGACAGATTCATACCAAGAGGATTTTTTTTGTTTTTATATTTCGTTAAATAGATACTGCAAACCATAATTCACAATAAATGATCACATATTTATGTCTTTGTTTTACCTAACCAGATGCAACGAAGCCAATAAAACAGTACTGTACAGTATAAGTTTTTAAACCATGGCAAGTGCAGGTTTCATAAGAAATAAAATAATATAAATACATTATTTTTGGCCTCGCAATGGTGTCATGAGGGAGTGTCTCCTTTTACATGAAGGTTTTTCACAAAATAGGAATTCGTGAACTAAAACAAGATGCCATAACTTTTTAATTTAAGTGTATGGGGAGTGTAATGCATAACAAAATGTCATACAAATCAGATTAATGAATCACCTTCCCAAAATGAAGACTATAATGTACTGTACAAAAACAACTAAATTTGATATTTATATTTCCTGCAACTTTTTTTCTCAATATTTATAGTAAATATTGTTAGAATAAAATATGCCCTGGTATTCAAAAAATGAAACAACTCTTTCAAACTTAACACATCATTTAATGGGTGTGATAAAACGCATGAAATATGCAGCTCTGACATAAGTAAATGCATCAGCGACCAAAACAATATTTGATTCAACATAACACAACATAAATATTATCTGCCATGCATACTGTCCAAAAACCATTAAATACTATGCTTAAATAGTCCAGAACAAATGGTAAGCCCGAAAATCAGTTAACTTACAAATATGAAAGTATCTCACACAGAATTATTTTCAACCATACAATTACGCTCTTATTCTTTTACATGAATCTGAGCTTACAAAATTATCACAAACAAATTTCAAATTAGTCAAGTGCTATCAAGCTGTTCACTGAAAACTATATTTTTGTTACATAATGTTAATACAGCTACCAAAAGATTAGCTTTAACTTAACTAATGTGCTTTGTCTAATGTTCAAAAAAATTCTGTAAATAACTGCAACGAAACAATCTACACATATCTGGCTAATTGATAACACCATTGAAAGTGCAAAATGTATCACAGATAATGCTATTTACCTCTGATATATTATGTATAAAACATTCATGATTGATCCAGACATTTTAGTAGTACTCAGTAAAAATAAAAATGCAGTCTGTAATAGGTACAAACATTTTCTCTCTGTAAATCTAAATACAATACTGACCATTTGATAAGATCCTAGAAGAACCACTTACTCATGTTTTAGTAAGAACATCTAACAAAGGTAGATAAGTTTAAACTAACAAAGAAGCAGGAGTTCAGGAAGATGATACGCCATTACCAAAAATAGATAAACGTGAATAAGCAGGGCAAGTACAAGTGTTCCTCAAAAATATTAGAGGACTTAATGCTGCTCTGCACCGAAAAATTCATAATTTTATAATTGTAGCAAACACTGTCCAACTTTTACACATTACAGTACATCAACAGTAATTTTCACTAATGAACTATTTTTAGGTTCCATAGTTTTCATACAATCACATGTCCAAGTAATGATTTGATTATTTTCGCTACTTACCCAAAGTAATAACTATTCAAATGGTACAAATTTAATACTAATTTAGAGTGAAAGTAAATGTAGTATGCTACAGAATTACACCTTTGACATTTTCACACCAAAATTTTTTTGTATTAAAAAAATTCTTATATGTAAGTAAATTTTTGCACACCTTTATTGAGTACTGTATGCTGAATTTTTTAAACAATAATTATTTCAAAAAATTATTAAGGTGTCATTCTGTAGCATAATACATTTACTTTCACTCAAAATTATTCCATTAGTATTGTTTGAATAGTTTTTACTTTGGGCAAGTAGTACAAAAACTCAAATCACTACTCTGAAATGTGCTTGTATGAAAACAATGCAACCGAAAAATATTTTATTTGTGCGAAATTATTATTAATGCAATGTGTAAGACTCAAGACAGTGTTTGGTTCAATTACATAATTAGGAATTTTTCAATGCAGAGCACTCTGGACTGCAGTAAGGATATCTCTCAGACATGCCATAGGCAGTACATCAAACTTGCTTCAATACTAACTGCAACATGCACTGGAAACATAGTTCTGGAAGACAAAATATTTTACTAATAACAGAAAAGTAGAATTAAGTTTCTAAGAAGCAGGACAAAAGTTTTAATGCCAGATAAGATAAAGAACATCATTAGATAGACAGAAAAGAAAAAAAAAACACTCATCAAAAGACTCCAAATGTTATTGATTAGTCTTTCATTCAGGCCAGTCATGTCTACAGAGATGGTTAGGACTAGGATATTTTTGAAATAGTAGTAGGTGCCTCCCTTTACAGTTCTGTATAGTTTAGAGGTGTGTGTACAAAAGAGAATGCAAAAGGATACATTAAAATGAGGATTTAATTTCATAAAACAACACCTGTGACTACTAGCATATTGAAAACTCTCTGCAATGTATGTTTATTGAAATAAATTTTAATTTACTATATTAAGAATAACAGTAATAAAAATTAATTCATAGATCATCAGAACACAACCAATTTTCCAGACACAGCCATTAAAATATATGATAAAAAATATATATACAGAATTTAAAGCCAGTTTTGACTAGCACTCCACAATAGCAAAGTGCATCTGAAGTAGGCCAGATTTAGACAGTTCCAAGACAAGCAGGGCCACAAACTTTATAGTGGTGACTGGTGATATAGAATAAGTCAGATTTCAGTGCCCCACTTTAACTGATACGTTGCCCGTTTATAAAAAAAAAAATTACAGCTGGCAACATTTGCTAAAAGTATGTCATGTGTATCCAGTAAATGAAGAAATGTACGATTTCTTTGAAAGTCAATAAAAATGCTACATTTCTATAGCTGCAACTTTTACGATTTGCCCATAAAAGTTACGGAAATGAGTTGCTTTTTACGGTTTTACGGATGAGTGCATTTTTTTACAAACTGAAAATATTTTCAGATTTTTTATTATTAACATTTTTAAGTCCAATGTATGTATTTTGTGTACAAAGTAAACCGAGTTAAATTTCTACGAGTAGTTAACTTGTGTATAAAGCTTTCAGCATAATTTTAACATTTTTTGTCTGTAAAATTAGTATTAAAAGTTGGAACAGTGAATAAACGTATTTTCTAAACACAATTACACTCACAGTGTGATATATGATTGTGTTAGTTGCGTAGGCCGCCGCTAGATGTCCTTGGGTACGGCTTTCGATTGTTCTTTGTTTACAGTCAGTGACGCGTAGCAAATGGCGGCGTATGCTGTAAACCCATAAAAAATATTTGTTTTGTGCCTACGAACTGTGTTTTTTGAATTGCTAAAAGCTCTACCAGAACTTTCAAGTAATTATTAGCATTGGTAATTTTTTTACGTGGTGAGAATAAATTAATGTTGTGTTTATAAGAATTTGTGTCGCAAAATCTCGTACTGTTTTCATGCGGTCTGTTTATGTTACGGTTGAACAATGAGCAAAAAAAAAGTATTTTCAAGTGTATAGGGTAGCTGAGTTTCCATATATTTCAAAGTTGCAGAAAGGTGAAAATTTTGTTTTTTGTAATGTCTGCAAATGTGACTTTAATACCTCACATGGTGGAAGAAATTATATCAGCAATCATGTTGTGTGCGCCAAACACGTGGACAACGTAAAATCTCAAGAGAGTAACCAGAAAATAAACAGTTATTTTACAAAGAATAATACAGACGCCGATTTAGACGTAGTGAAGGCAGAGTGTCTTTATTTCTTTCTTGGTGGAACATAATGTTCAGTTTAGTGCGGCTGACCAAGCAGGTGCTTTGTTCAGACAAATGTTTCCCAGGTCTGAAACGGCAAAAAAATTTGCGTGTGGATGTACTAAAGCAACGTGCATATTAAAGAAAATGGCTTCAGAAGCAGCAGATGAAGTTGTAAACAGTCAGAAGATTAGTCCATTCTCACTTGGGACAGATGGGAGCAACGACAGTGATTACAATTTGTATCCAATTGTTGTAATCTTCTATAGTAAAAAACAATTTGTTGTCTGTGCCATGTTGAAAAGGTAATTCCACGGGACGTAATATTGGAAACTTGGTTATTTCGCAGTTGGAAGATTATGAAATACTTGTAAACAACTGCATATCATTTGGGGCAGATAATGCACATGTCATGATAGGCAATAAAAACTGTGTTGCAGCTGTGTTAAAAGAACATCAAAGTAACATTGTTGCCATTGGATTTGTCTTGTCACCTTACTAATTTAGCTGCAGAAAAGGCTGTAAGCAGTTTGCCAATCAAAGTACTTGTTAATATATTTTATTACATGGAAAAAAGCTCAAAGAGGAAGGAACGACTGCAAAACTTGCAAGAACTTTATTGGCAAGAAACAAAAAAGGTGTTAAAACATGTATGTACTAGATGGCTGTCGTTTGGCAGAAGTTTGTCTAGGCTAATTACTGTGTGGAAACCTTTACACAGTTTCTTCAAGGAGGAGGTAGTAGTAGCAGCTTAGCGTTCATCTCAATCTACAAATCAAAGCCTGAAGTCATACAAAATTCCAAAATTGGAAGCAGGCACTTCAAGTTCTAGTGAATATTCATCCAAACTTGGCAAAAGGTGTCCATGCAACACAAATGAAACTGTCTCTTGCACCAAGAAAGTTGCAGTTGCACTCAAAGGTCAACCCACACCAGTTCCGAAAAACAAAAACCTTTCTACTAGTGGTGAAGAGAAACTATTCCTATTTCTATCTTCAGATTTAATTAAAGCTTTTTGTGTTTTTTTGGATTATATCATTCCAGTGTTTGAAAAATTATTGTAGTTCTAGAAAGAGCTTGTCCACAAATTCATATTTTGAGAGACCTGTGTTTAGATCTTCTGAGAGAATTGCTTTTAAAATTTGTAAAGCCAAAAGTATTGAAGAACACTCCAGTCCTTGAAGTTCAGTATCACGCTATTCACAATCAGAGAGAAGAAGATGAACTTGTAATTGGTGCTCAGGCAACAAGCTTGATTAGCCATCTAGAAGCAAAAAAGAGAGAGAGGTATTTTTATCGACTGTCAGAAATTATTTTGTTAACGGATTGTAACTACACTGTTAATAAATTTCCTCACAGTAATGAAGTATTAAAACATGCAGCAGTTACAAAGCTTGGTAATGACAATCATGAAAATGCCAAATTTGCTTCAGTTCATTACTTTGTGGACCGTTTTCCATTAATTCTCCCCGGTGAAAGACAATGAGACAAGGGAGTTAGCAATGGACGAAGTTCACAGACAGTTCACTGATCTGCAAGCAGTTGACATTTCAGCCATTTGTAAGATGGAAGACAGTATTGATGTTAAGTGGGCTCAAATAGCAAACATTCGTGAGTGGATGGCCTACTTAAGTACGACAGAATCGCCGGAATAATGTTGTCCATTCTTGTCATCCCTCATAGCAATGCCAGCTGTGAGCGTGTCTTTAGCCTTGTGAAGAAAAATAGAACAGTATTTCGGTCTTCAACGTCCAATGAAACACTTGAGTCTATTTCAGTTTTAAAAAGGCGTTCGCCATGAACAAAAATTTTCAACTGACTTTCTGAAGAGGGCAAAGAAAGCTACAACATTAAAGTTTAAAAAGTGCAACCAAACAATAAGTAATCTAAAATCTTTTTGGGATTCATCTAGTATTTATTTTCTTCGTTGCATTGCTAGTGTCTTAATATCCAGGCACATACTTAATGTGTGATGAATTGGGAAGTATCAACATTCCTCTTATACAACTGACTGGATTCAAGTCAACTTTTTATCCTGTATATGAGTTAAACATACAACAAGCATTTTCTAAGGTAAATGTTTTAGCATTTTATTTCCCATAGCTATGTTTTGTGACAAAAGGGCAAATATTTGTGAAACTTTTAGGCTACAGGCCTTACTGATTTGTCATAAATGTGTTTTTTGCATTGGTAATTCTTAGGTCAGCATGATTTTCTAGTTGGTTCTACCCAGATTATTACCGTAAAATGGGGTAGGGTGAATAGAAACACAATTTTAAAACTAAATTTTCGAAATTAATTCCGTTTTAAAAATTCAGTTTATAGGTATGCAGGTTAAAACAGTAGTTCAATACTTTGTAATTTTTCTAAGCAAAATGTGTCAGCTAGGAATTTATATCTAATTTTGTTTCTATTCACTCATGTGTTTCTAATCACCCAGTTTTATGGTAATACAAAGTGTGCTGAAAAATGCAGTGTATAATTTAAGCCATATTTAAGTATTTTAAAAAGTATTTCTGATGGGTCCTTTGAAAAGTTGGTACCTATGCATTTCCATTAATTTAGCTATTTTTTTCAGTCTGTGACATTTCTGATTTGTTACGCTAACACTTGAGTACCTACCCTGAAATGAATGTAAATACAGTCTACAGGCTTACATCGGTTAAGCTCAGCTCACCACTAGAACATTTGTTCAATTATCACAGAAGCATACTAGTTAAAATTCTGTGATGAATAGTATTTCTTCTCACAACTAGTATCTGCTAAACATTTTCTCATTTAAACTTTGCTTCTGTAGTGCGTTAAAGTAGCCTAGTTGTTAGTTCTTAATTTCAGTGGACTGTTGTTTTTTTAAAGCATAAACTAGTAATTATATAATTATAACCATATGAGCTTACTGGCAGAGGCACATTTATTTATTTTTGTGCACAACCATTAAATTTTTATTACACCTACACAGGTTCTTTACGAATATCCCACAAATAATGAAGAGAAGAAATTTTGGTCAGCACTTAACATATAGGGCCTAGGTCTATAGCACTGCTGAGAGATGTCATGAAAGGATTATGCAGCAGCACCAGAATGGAGGGAGAGGATGAAATAAACCGGAAATCCCCCGAAACCAGCTAGTGACATCATCCAGCACGATTCCCACATGTGAAAATCCAGGGACCAATCCGGCTGGAAATTGACCTAGGATTGCCTTGGTAGGAGAGTGCTCTAGCCATTGTGCAAACTGTGGGCCTAATTTATTAATGAACTTCCTTAGCCATTTTTTGGTCTTGTTAAAATGTAAAGTTACTTCTGACAAGATATTAAAAATTGTACTTAATGAAACAGTGAAAATTACTTAAATGATCAGAATTTTAACAATAATGCCATAATCATAAGCAGGCAACAGAAGCGACACAATGAGCGTGATGCAACACTAAAAATACTACAAAAATATTACATTCAAATAGTTTATCGACACTATATATTAATCTCTAGTATGACAGCTACAGATGTTTAAAGCATTCAAGTCTTTTTCCGTCCATTTGTAATGTATTTCAAAAAACCCACTGGCAGTCCGAAATGTAGAAATAAAGGCACAATTGCACATTTCCTTAAAAAAAGTTATGATTTGCTTATGAAAACCAACAAAAATCTCTCTTAAAATAAACAAATGCAATTTACTACCAACTCACCAGTTTCACAAACATTTGGGTGCAAAATTTAATTAAGACATGAATGAAATCAATAATTTATATTCTGAATTCACATAGTGTCCATAATTTTCATCGATCTGACATCACAGGAACATTGGTACCAATTGATGGACCTAGTTTGCTTTTCATGTCACGACATTCGTGTGCTTCTGCCATTGTGATTCTGGCACAAAGTTTTATGAATTAAATAATTTTATCTACACGAAATGTACTTAACTGTAGTTTCAGAATGGTTTACTCATTATATAGCTTACTGTAATTTATTTAATTAATATTATAAATTCCAAAATATGGTTATCCTAGCTGGATTACTTGGAATTCACAGAAATGTAACTTGCATCACACCTAGTTGCATGGATGAATAAATTACAATGTACGAAAAATCAGAAATTTTTAAATATTTTTATGTGATTAAAAATATTTGGTAGGTGTTTGCCTAACTGATTTTGAGTCAAATTGGAAAGTATGCAGTCAAGCTGTGATTTAACACCCCCACTTTCTCAAATTCTACATTAAATTTAACAGCGTTCAAAAACCCCATATGGCACGGTTGTCAATTACAAATTTTAACTAAGCTTAAAAATTAAAGCATTTTGAATAAACATAAAACCAAAAATAAAAATCAACTGCTTAGAAATTTCTTATGCAATTTTGAAAAAGTACTGTTCTGTCTGGAACAAGCCTGTTTCAAAGAACTGGTAGTGCAAATATTGCACCAATGATGACCAAGTACTGTACAAAGACTCTTGAGTGGTTCAGATTGAAAAATAAATATAACATAAATTTTTTTAAAAACTTTTGATTACTAAACAACGTTACCAGGACCAAAACATAAATAAAGGATTAAGGGTCGTATCTATAAACAGCTTTCGAAAGCGCTGTTAGCAGACATTCACCTGGCAGCTTGCCAACTACTCGCATCCTATAAATGACTTTCGGGAGCTTTCCAGTCGAAAGCGCTTCCACATCCATTTGAAGTGTAAATATGGCAACATGGCACCATTTTTCTTACATTGGACAGTACGCAGAATGAATATAGGAACGCACCCTGCAATTTTCGATCGTCTTTTCTGACATTTCACGTTTGTTGTTCATATCTCAGATGATGTTATTGTCTTTGGATTTAGGTTAAGTACGTGAAAGTAATATTTTTTGTGAAGGTTAAATACAGTTAAAGTAGTATTTGTGAGGGATTTTTTCAGTGAGCATAATATTGTGATTGCATGGAGAACAGTACATATTATACAAATGCTTTATAAGAATGCTTGTATTATTTAATAAAGAAATACATACATAATAAAAATGGAAAATGAAATACCAACTACGGAATAACCTGTCACACGAGTCCCTTTGAAAGTACGAGCATATTCTAAAATTCATTAATTTAATTTTATAGCTGACATAATTATCGCAAGAAACTAACGAATATATTATCATCATAAACACGTCAGATAAAATGAGTACATACAGAAAACGTTTTCTTTAATATGTGTTTCCGTCATTTTCGCACAATGCTATTATTTCTACGTGAAATTCTCTCTTATTTTCGAAACAAAGGTACAATAATTGCAAACATATACACGTGCAGTAACAATTTTGGTTTGTGAAAAATTCCACCTTGTAGCAAACCCTCCACGGAATATTGCATATACTTAAAATGGATCTAGTATACTTAACAGTAGTTTCTGTTTATTGAAAACTTTCAAATACATTATTCCTAAACTCGTTCCAATCACGAATATCTTTTTAAAATGTTACATTTTCTTATGTAACAAGTATCATTTGACAGGTTATTCCAGAGAAGATCCACCGCCATTGTTATAAAGACACAATGAAAACAGCTGAACAGGCTTTCGAATCACCGTCTGACCACATTCACCTGAAAGTGGATGGCTCTTCACTTCCAGGCAGTCAACCAACCAACTAAATATGTTTATAGTGTGTGTTTCGGCCGGAACAGACATTCGGTGAATGGATAACAACCGAAAGCTGTTTGGCCCTAAATGTAAAAAAACTTCAACTTGAGCTTGCAACTTCAAAGTTTCACTCAATATGAATGCAAATTTGAATTATAATATATTAATAACAAGAAAATAATCACAAGCAAATACTGCTCCACACCCACTTTCCATAATTCCATCCATTAACAGGATTATAACACTACTAAAACTAACACTGAACTTGTGTAAAATATTTTGTCAACTTTTTAAAATATTATTCAAATGTACTGAGAAAATTTTAAATATAATTGTAGATAAAACAGTAATGATTTTGCATTAAAAGTACCTACTTTTAATGCACACACACAAAACAATGTTGTCACTGGCTGAAACACTGACTTTTCTTTGGTACATATCAACAGCTGCCTGCTTTCATCATCACGGCAGCTGTTAGGATAACAATATTGATGGTGTTTTCTCAAAATGTCAAAATCTGGCCATCAAAATTCACATACACTTTAACTTTAAGAGGGGACAAAGATATAACTAAAATTAATTTTAAAATAATTTAGTGAGATCTTCTGAAGTTTAGAAAGTTAATTCAAAAACCAAAAACGGGCAATCCTAGGCAACAATTTTAGGAAAATTACAGTGGCTAAATAAACTGCTACAACGCGTACAGTAGAAGGTATCAAAGACTACAAATAGTTTTATGTCCCCCAACATGTACAAACAACAAACTGGTTGTGCTCAGTAAACCACAGAATCACTACACCATGGTAGGAAACAAATGGTACAAAATTTTAGTGTCAGAAATGGTTCATTATAAAAACATATCAATATGACAAAATGTTTGCTCACTATGTTGCCCATTTTTTTCTACATTAACTTAATAAAACCTGTAGATTTTGTGTATGTAATAGTTTATTCCTATTTCACTCACTCTTAACCTTACAGCTGTGTCCAGAAAATGTGAATACTGTACATCACCAGTCCAATGTACACACATATTTATATCACTCACGACATGACAGTCTGTGGAAGAAAAACATTTTCAAAGCCAATTTTACTCAGATCTCAGATGATTCTTGGCCACAGCCAAACCACGGTCTGCTTGCAAAGGAACCAGTTAAGACACTATGTGAAAAACAAACCCTACAGCTGGTTGTGTCGACTGGCATCAAACAACGTTGTGTCTTCCTCCTCGTCATCAGCATCGAGTGGCGCCATCTCCAGGTCTTCTTGGCTTGCAAGGACTCCATACTTGCGAACAGTGCTGCTACGTATTCTCCTCAGTCTGCAGCAGAAAAATGTTTTAAGACCCTTATTTATTTTTTCAGAGCTGTTGACACATTAATTATTCTCATGCAAGGCAGATGGAGGAACCCTTGTCTTACTAAGGTCTTACTGTACACAAAACATTTTGTAGCATTTGGAGTGAACCTAGTAACCCCTGATGGAAGTATTGGACAACATATAGATAACCCTACGCCCCAGCAATGTATGAAAACCACTAATAAAGTAATGTACCACAGTAAATTTGTATATAAGTCATGCAACAATCACTTATCCAAGTTTTAATTCTTTCCCCTTTTTCATAATATATCATACTGGTATAAAATGAGCACTCATAAAAGCCCTGCTAAAGTTATATTTTCAGCCAACTCGTTCTTTCCGCACGTAGCTGCTAACGACGGGACATGCCTAACCTCTCTGGCCACGTCACTTAATGTTTGTGTGTGCAAGATAAATTGTGCAGTCAGTATGAATAGATACAGTTCAATAAAAAAAGTTTATTAAATACAATTTGGTTGAATTCTGTTGATTTTGTTTAGGTACTGTTGTATTTAAATGGGAAAACATGCAGAACTATATTGTGTAATTTTGCTGCCAACCATACAAGCAGCAAGGCAACTATAGTTAATGTTGAATTATATGCAGTAACGGCTAGTGATATTTTTCAGAGGTTAAATTTTAGGGCTCACTTTAACCCGAATGACCTATAGCAGAATACTATCAAATTAAATTGTAAGTTTATTTATGCTTCCGTCAAACTTTGGCTACCAAAATTAACAAAAAGTAGAATAAAAAAGTGTGTTTATATAAATGGACAGGGATGGTACTTGCGAGCATGAGTAGCTGTGAATATGCATTTTTAACATTGCCTAATCCTAAAATGAAACTGTTGGTATTATATTTAAATTTGGGAGGGGGGTGTAAGGCAGGGCAGACGTAGAATTATTTTTAGTAATTTAGTCAACATACAGCTAAAAGCACAATAGTTATTTATTGGGCAATCCATGTTCAGTTTCTGAAAGAGTTGACTCAGATTTTTGCATGTGAGGTTTGTGCCAAACAATTTTGTTGGTCAGTAAATTTTCTCGGGATCTCACATTTTTTCATGCCAGCGCTGCTTTATATTTTGGACTACACAGTTAACCTTATTTAGTATTCAAGGCGTCGCTGGTATGAGCCATGCAAACCTCTTTACTTCGCCTCAATAATAATTTTGAGAATATGCTGGTCGCAAAAACTAACAGCAGAACCAGTGAGCAGGTGGTCCGGTTCCTGGGTCACTGTTTTCAAATTATTTTGGGTCATTGTGTTAGGTTGGTCGTTTTTTGAGTTTGTTTTATTTGGATTTTGGTTATAATTTTTTTTCTTTGGAGCACTTTTAGTTGGATCCTCAGGGAATTTGAACCTCCTGTTCCTAAGGTCGGGTCGAGTCTGTAGGCGAATCGGTTGGTTTATACTGGTGATATACTTGAGTAACCCGGGACTTCTGGACTGCCCCATTTGCCTGCTCTACCCCTCTAATG
>PNEQ01076469.1:0-19988 GCA_003012365.1 Medauroidea extradentata | reverse complement strand
CACAGGAGTAATTGTGTGCATAACTAATTGTGTTGTGAGAGTTCTAGTTGATTACTGTTTTGTGTATTTCGTAGCTTTGTGAGCTATTAAATCCAGTACTTAATTTAACTCTTTTATTTGTAATTATAGACCTCTATCCCAAAGAACTCATGGGAATTGCCCACATATAAAGTTTGTGCTCTCAAACTTGTAACAATAGCATGTTGCCTTAAACCTAAATTAAACACATATATTACCAAGGTTACGTTTTAGTATTTCCAAATAAAATATGTTGAGTGAAATTAAAGGTTCTTATATTATCCTCTACTGAAAAATTTTCCAATAAATGTTGCCAGATTTTAAATCTGGATGAAATAAATAACATCTAACAAGATTACAGACACGAGCTTTTAAATTTCAAGAAGAAGAATAGCAAAGGAAAGATTTTAGAAAGACGGAGAAGATCATTGGTTCGAGTTTCTTGATTTTCGAGAGAATAATAATTTTTCTACCCACTCGAGATCCGATAACATAAAATTGCAGACTAATTTTATTGTAAAATAGTTTTTCTAGGTAACTTGATTTTTCTATACATACGTTATAAAGATTTCAGTTAATTGAGGACTTAACATTCAAAAGGGGCTAAGTACCATTTTCAACAAAAATGAGTTAGGTACATAGAAACGTGCCAAAACATTAGGCCGAAGACATACCTAAAGTGCTATCTCCTAGTGACATTCATGCGCGCCGTACATCAGCACAATTAGATGGTTGGAGTAACATCAACGCGTTCTATTTCATTGAAAAAAAAAAAATATTGTAATATATTTAATGTACTTGCCTATATTACAGACGTAATTTTAACTTTAACTTTGAATACCTCGCTATAGTTCTTATATTATGTTAATATTTAGTTACTAAATAACGTAAATAATTGTATTTAAATCTAATATGGCTGTTGACATTTTCTCTTTATAATATTTGTTTGGAAACCACCTAGTATCGATTGTAAGTGCAGACGGTTAGCTAGGAGATTTTGTTGTGAGTGCTTTGGACTATTATGTGGTAGGAATGTTTGAAAAAAGAAAGTTAAAAGTTCTGGAATGGACACGGGGAACACTAGCTAGCTATGCTACATCGCGAGCCTAGAAGGGCCCGATTTTATACCCACGACCCGGATAGTTCGAGAATCAGAGGTCTATTCTTGTGATGGAAAACAGGGACGAGCGGACGACGAGGACCTTAAGTGCTGCAGTAGAAGATTGTTCACGGTACTGTGACTTCTTTCTATAGCGACAGAGTCAGCCTGCACATCAGTACAAGAACGAAAGAATATAGATTTGGAGAGACAATTTATTCTATATCTGTACTAAGGCACGACTCTCTCGCATGGTTCTCGGTACATTTGCCGGAGGTAGTTAGTTGGTAATTCCTCTATTTTGATTCTTAAATCCAGGACAATTTATGGTTTCCTTTTGAGCGTTAATATCCCTCAATTTTGTCGACAGCCACAAACTATTACATTTCATTTTTTTCACGTATTACAATATTATTTTTATTTATTAGCATTGTCTCACGTAAATGTTTTGGGCAATTTTCTTTCCTTTTCTGTAAACGAATCCACTATTAAATTTTCCCTGTTATTCTGTGATTGATTTAGGTAATGGATGTTAAACTTAATGTAATATCTTTATCTGCATGAATTGGTAAATATTATATAATTTTTGAGCGAGCTAGCCGTGGTTGAGTCTCATAGAGAAAGCAAAACATGATAACAGTTTATACAAAATAAGTATCACAGTTAAAAAAAAAATATATATATATATATTGATGTTCATAAGTGTTATGCATTAATAACTGTTCAATTGCACCTATTTACTACTTTCCTATTGTAAGAAATATGTGAATGCATTTAGATAATTCCTTGTCCATTTGTTTGTCGCAATATACTGTTTTCGTCATTTTCTCGAAACTTACATTTTGGCACTTAGCCCCTTATGAATGTTAAGTCCTCAATATATCAATTGAAAGGAAATTTCATTAGCTAAGTAGATACTGGCATGCTGTATTTCATTACCACCAATTCAGAGGACGTAGGCCTATTTAAAACCATTTACAATAATGTTACAGAACGATTTTACAGGGTCGGCCCGTTTATGTTGTAAATTATAATCATCCTCAAAAAAGGCAAAATTTCGGGCCCTAGACCTTTCAAGTGCGTTTAATATCAAAACGTGTATTTGTCCGAATTAGTATAAGTATTGTAGACGGTACTTATGAGTACATTTTCCTTTTACGAAACAATTTTAGGTGGCATAGTTTTCTCATAACTTTGCGCCAAAGTCAAAATTAGCATGTTACGCTGCAACAAGTGAAAACCTGTTATTCGCAATGGAAACACATGTCATGAACTATGGAACCAAATGTTATAAAAACTCACAGGCAACAACTTTTGTGTTTAAAAAAATTGTTCGAATTTCCAACTTTTTCCTGATCTTTTGCGATTTTTTTCAAGAATCAAAATATCACATTCTGAGTTTATAAATGTTAGGCTACGTAGCACATGGCGTGTTATTACACAGTGAATTATTTTGTTTGAGTAAGTCATTTGGTTTTCACTACTTGCATGAGACGCACCATTATGAATAAGTACGCGAGCTAAAATTGTTTCGTAAGAGATAACTTTACTAACAAGCGTCGTCTGCAAAATTAACTAACTAAATATCAGGCAATCTTCAGATTAGCCCAGCGGGTGGTCCTGAGAAGTTTGGTAGCAACCAGATCAACTGACTTTTTTTTGCTTTTGGCCAATTTTGTGTAATATTTTCTAAGCAAATTAATTAATTGGTAATAATGAATACAAAATTAATTAATTAGGATCGAGACTAGGAAGTGTGTGGCATGTCAATGCATAGACTTCAATTCTTGGCTATAGATACTTAGTGCTATCCGGGTCGCTAGTATGTTATGAAAATATAAAATTTTCACTTTATACACTTGAACTCTCTTAAGTTGGCGAGGGATGAGAGGAGCTTTGTCGAAGCGGTTTGTTCGGTTATCCTGAGTTACAAGGGGACCAGGAGGGAAGGACTAAATCAACAAGGGCAGTTTATGAAAGGAGGTGAGCCTAGGGGAGCGGATAGCCCACATAAACAAGGCGCACCCTGTCGTCAGGAAGAGGTCTGCCCGCTCAGTTTGTGCAGTCAAGCGGCTCATTTATTGTGCGTGTGCCGTCGAGTGTGCGAGCCATCGTGTCAGGGAGCCGGCTGCTGCCAGCGAGGGCATTCATGACCTGCAAAGCCTGTGTTACAGATTTTATTCCCATATTAAATTAACAACAGCATTACCTACAAGTAGAGACCTTAAAAATTCGCACATGCAAGAATTCCAGCGACTGTAAGTTCGTGTCAGATTCGCAATTGGCCCTTGACTTATTTGTAGAGATCTGAAAAATTCTCGCTTTCTTATATGCGCAAGCTAGAGTTCCGGCAACTGTAGGTCTGTATCACGATCACAATTGGCCGTTGACTTACTCGACACTGCCTGGAAGTAGCTGAGCCAATAATTACACTGTAGCTGAATACAGACCAATTTCACTGCGTCAGCGAGCAGCTAATAAACAACTGCTGCAGACACGATTTCACAAAAAATATTCTTGGAGGCTAGCCTACAGGTCCCTGAACCCGCGAATTCTTCAGGTCTCTACTTATTTAACATCCGTTGGAAGTGTCTGAGCCAATAATAAAAATATACCGTAACGTGCCCCATTTCACTGTATCAGCGAGCAGCTAATGAACAGCTGTTGTCTGCTTGAATACACATATGTTCTTGGAGGCTAGCCTACAGCTCAGTGAACCCGCGCATTTGTCCTGTCTCTACTTACAAGGTGTCATAAAACATCCGCATAATACACACCTCGCGAATCTCGGGCTAAATTGGATACGAATACGTTTGTGGCCAAACGTTGTACGACGACTAGAGATGATGGTATACCGCGAAAATATTTTGAGCCAACAAAATTTTGAAAACACTGTATTTTCTTGTGACGTGTAAGATTGGGTAATATACGTCTGACACAATGTAGCTGTCTGCAGACCATTATTAGTAGGGCCTGGTAGTTTTCGCGAAAAGATTTTTGCCCCACTTTGTTTCAGTGTCTTACGTGCACACCTGCAGTTCAACTTCATGGCTATTGACAGAGTGTTTTTGTGCAGAGTCGTTATTCATTTGACTGTGCCAATCAGTACACGGATAACTGTCACACATCACGTCTGTGATTTGCGGTTTAACCTCCACACGCTGGGTGTTACGGCATCCAATCACTGACCACATAGCAGAGATGCAGGTGCGCACGTAAGGCACTGAAACAAAGTTCTGCAAAATTCTTTTCGCAAAAATTACCGGGCTCTAATTATTAGGCATTAAATATTACAATATCAGGATTCTTATTCGCTCAGTCAAATAGGGTAACCCTTCCGCGTACAAGCGAAAGCCAGTATACTGTCATAAGCTGAACGTGCTTTGAAACCCAGCAATCATTCACGTTTTGGAGCCTCGTCTCTAACGATTACGTTTGACGTGCACAATGTGGCAACATACCACTGTGGTTAGTCCGCTCTAGCGCTCCACAGATACTAACCTGCATAATATGGACGCAGGTTAAATTCCCGAGCAGTCCAAACATGGTTTAACGTTTACTTGATAATAATTACATAATGTAATATCAGAACTTTGAGCACAAGAGGGAACTATTATCCGTACAGTGTTGCCACAATTTGCACGTAAAATGTTGCCGTGCAACATTTTGCCATTTACATTTTCGTCCCAAAATATTGTACATGATTCGCGTGGTGCGAGTATTTTTCCGTTGCTTCTGGACATCCTGTATATTGATTTTTTTTATATTGATGTTCAATAGCCTCCCTCAATTTTACCCATGAGCATACGTGCCATACGTTCAGGCAGAAAAGTGCATTTTTTGAACTTCGAGGCTGGGAAAAAGGAAAAAAAATTAAGTGAGCGAAAGAAAATATTTAGGGAAATTAGGGACACTTGTATGAATAAGAGAAGTTTTTATGGAGGAAAAGATTTTGTGACGGAATGTGAAATGGTCTTTTGATATGCTGAGCACAAGTTGTGCCTTCATGTACTAGCTTGCTATAGGCTAAGAAAATGTTTCGTAATGTGAGCGTATACGGATTAAAAATATTAACATATATAAGCGTAGTTTATAAGTGATAAATAATATAACGTAACGGAAATGTTGTGCTTATGAACAAAGAAACCAATTTAAAACAAACCACGATTTTTTGTAACTATACCATTTATTTTAATGCAACACCAAATTGAATTATTCAATTAAAAACAGGGAACTTAAAACGTGCCCTATAAAGTATTATCACAACATTATCACATTCCTAACAGAAAAAAATTTTATCGCTGCTGCACACTTTGTTATGTTTGCATAACGAATAAACACACTTGAAATAAGAAAGTATACTCAAATTTATGAAAATAAAACGTTAAGCTACTCAGCCAACCATACTTTTTCCTAGAGTCCCTTGAAATTTAACCCGATCCAAAGTTCTGATTTTATTTGTTGTTGCTCGCAAAAATAGTCACACGATAAAAACGTCTGACTCTGGAAATTTGTTCGAATGGCAGCTTCGTGTACGAACGCCAAGCGGTGCAGCATACTTTCCTAAGAGACCTATACTCGAAAATACATTGGAATTTTCGTATTCGAAGAATTTCGGAGTGTAAAATTCGTACACGAGTATCCGTGCACTGAATATTATGAGGGTAAAGAAGAGGAGCGAGTAGGCGAGTGAACCTAAACCCAATTCCCGTATTATATAGATCCAAAATTTAGATTGACAATTGGCAGTGTGTTCCTACTATTACAATTACTTTGACACTGTAAGAGTAAAAATCTTAAAACACCGCATCACTCGTCATGCTGAATAAAGTATGATTTCTTCCTGATTCAAGACGTATTTGAAAATATTATGACAGTGTCTTTCCTGGCTACCTAATCTTTCATTACGAACATTACATCTGAATGAGTAAAACATAAACGAGCTCTCGCATTTAAATGAAAAGTATACAAAACTTATTTTCAATTGTGGACAAAAATAAACACAAATTCGTAAACTGCAATGCTCTAAAAGAGTGACAATCCCCATAAACACTAAATTATAGTACAAAATTAGTATTTGTTAAATAAGAAACGGTACGTCTTCTTAATTCTTCTCCCGCTACAGTTATCCGAGTTCCATTTTCGGTGGGGCCGTTCCCGATATTCACATGGAAGGAATATTGGTAATGTTGCCTCTGCCCGACGAATTTCCTCGGAGCTTTCCCTACTTTAGCCGGTTGCATCCCTTTGCATATTCATTCTCACATAGTTTCCACCACTCCATTGCTGTAGTTCATGCTGTTTTTTTTTAAATTCTTTACTGTTCAGTTATTTATTTAATGTTTTAAGTACACCCCTGCTGTAACGAAATAATTGAGACCAAGGACTTTTTGGATTACCAATGTTTTGTATTAACCGAAATATTTTCTGGTATTAAGAGGCAAACTTACAGAACGTAGAAAGTAACAGTTGTAATAAATTTTGCTGTCGTAACCAAAGATTTAAATAAAGTTAAAATTTACTTTATTATTTTTAACAAGTTGGTTCAGAAAAATTAAATAAAATAAAACGCAAAATATGCTTCGTGATTTGTATCAGTAGGATGTTCTTGCAATGCTAATACATTCAAGAAGATTAGTAGAGGTAATGATTAAGAGGGACTGTGTAGGTATGAAATAGAGAGAAAAAAAGAAAGGTTGAGTGAGTGAGAGGGGTAGAAAAGGTGGAAAACGGCTCTTGTTTGCGTTTTCTACAAAACCAAAGAATCAGTAAATTTCGTTCAAAAATATACAATCGACTATTTTGTATGTTATATACGCTGTAAGATTTAATCCTTAATGTATTTATAAAGTAACTGTTTTATTTGCCTGTATCGTACATTTTCTGGATAGCGTTTCTTAAAGATCTACTGACAATAGAGAACTATAAAATTAAAATAACTGATGATTAATATTATGCCTTAGTATGATAGTAGTATGAAAATGTCTCTTGCTAAGTCAAAACTACTGCAAAGAATTTATTTACATACACCTGGCTCATGCAAAGATTAGTACAAAATATCAAACAATTCACAAGTGATTTTTTCTTCATTTCTTAGTGAGAAAGAGCTGAATAATATATTTGTTGCCACTAAGTAATTAACCGAGACAATGCCCTAGTACTATTATTTTTAATATAATACACAAACAAAATTTAATTGAAAGTGAATGGAAGAACCTTAATAATGGGTTTTTAATTTTTCGTAGTCGACATAAAACGTATTGAATTGACTGTCCCCAGTACATGAAACAGTTAAATAATTTTGGAATTACAGTCACGACCTTCTTTAGATATTTGATAACAAACGATTTATTGATTGTCCACATTTCATTACAAAGTTAATTTTTGTGTATTTCGTCATTGCTGCTTAATTAAATAATATAAATTTTACTTCTGCTCTATTATTTATAACTGCCGAGGGCGTAAATTTTAACAGTATTTTATATGAACTTATATAATACCACTGTAAACATGACGTTTTCTTAAAACAGAAAGCACTTTACTTACCACGTAGTAGTTAAAAATTTACACCTATATGCGGAAGTTTGGGTAAGTATTTTTCGTGGTATTCTCATACGGGTAAATGTTGACCCGCATTAAAAGGACAAGCCACGTTTCCATGACATCTGTCTTTTTAATATGGGAATGTAAAGTCGGAATAGCTAATAAAACTATGGTCAGAACTGTCAAAACAGTAAAAGAAATTACACGTTCCTTCATAAATGTGTCCACTAAGAAATTATTTTAAAAATTCCAGTTCTTAGCAGCTGTTTCACATAAATTGGCATTTTCAGAATTTTCGAGTTGTACACTCCTCAAATAGGATTTGTCAAAAAAAAAACTGATAAATTATTCACTGTGAAATTCTACAGTAAAAACATTATCACTAATTTATCAATTAATATAGTTTCTGAAAAAGATTCTGTAACCAAAATGAGAAAATATTTTTTTGTTGTAAGGAATAAGTATAGTAAAATTACGTATAGCTTTCGGCAACATATGCGGAAACGTTTGAGAAACCGTTCATCACAGATTATTACATCTAATGAACTGCCAGTTTCAGCGTATTTGTGATTTTTGCTAGAACTTATATTACAGTAATCATAGGAGAAGGTAGAGTGTCTGCTGAAAAGTTTATATTATTTCTAAATTAATAATAGACAATAATACCATAAAGGAAAACTCTTTTTATAGCAAGTCACAAAATCGTTAGTACATGTAAGACCTAACGCTAGTTTTTACAACGCTTATTTAATAACTACGAGACTAAAACATTAAGTAATTAAAAATGTGTTATTTATTAATATATATTTTGTGAGGCTAGAATTTGCTAACATGTTTAATTGATTTACTTCGTATTCCCATGACAATTACGCAAATTGTAAAAAATTTGATTTCGAGGCATTATGATTCAATACTCAGCCACATAAATAGAACTCGGGTGAATAACGCCATTGTCTTTATGCTTAAGGATGTGTTTTTTGCTATATTATTCAATACTTTATTTGATCTAACTTCATACTTTTAATTTCTACTACATTGAAATGCATAAACCAGTGCTAGTTATTACAGCATATTACAAGTTCTAATGGATGATATAATTTTATGTCAACACGTAGACATATTCTATGGACATCGCTGCTACAAATTTTTTATATGCATACCAAACAGTGTTCTCTTAGATTTGTCTTTTATTTAGTGCTGATATTTTCTTGTATATGAACAAAGTGTTTCCAGCTGTTACTATGCAAGTGCAAAGACTATAAAATAAATTATGACAAATACTAAACAGGTAAAAATTGATTTTAATTGTTATGCTATACTTGTAACATTGTCTGATAATTCAGACTTCTACAGTCAAAAACTGTTAAAGAACACTAGAGTTTAGAGTTCCTTTTTGTTTGCAGCGTGTGGAATATAAAATATACAAATTACTGCTAAATAAACCAACGTGGTTAAAATTAAAATGTATACTGAAATAGTTCAATTTAAGTAAAAAAAAAGTTTCCCGCTTTTCCCGTACATAATAAATACATTATTTTCAGAGAAACTGTAAATAGCACGAAGCATTGCCAACTCGCTGCATTTAAAACATTTCTTTAACCAACCTTTTCCGGCGTAAGTAGTAACGTATTGCTTAGGGGTAGTGGTAAAATATAGTTTAATGGTACAATTGGTTCTTGAAATTTTTGCAGGTTTTTGCAATAAGATACTGCAGACGAAAAAAATTACGATAATTTGGAAAACAGAGTTTGCGAATTTTGTTATTCAAATGTTTGGGCTGAGAAGGTAACGATTTTATGATAATCTCTTGCGCCCGAACCAAAAGCGTAAAAGTATGGTGCTACAATTGTTTGACCGGAAAGGGCCACGGAAAAAAAAATATATTTTTGCGTGAATTGCGTGTACTATGTTCAAGGATTTTAATATTAAAATTTAGTTTAGTTTATTTTTGGATACTTGTATATTACGGTAAACGGGTATAGCTATAATCCGTACAATTTTTCATGCCTTTAATGGAGTTTCAGGCACAAGCCATCAGTAATTTTCAAGACTTTTTCCAGATGTCTAATTTTATAATGTGTAAATAAATGATTGTCTATTAACTTAGCCACAGTCTACGCCAGAAATTATATTTTTTCTTTATAACGATCCCATGGAAAAACCGCATTTTCTCCAAGACGATTTTCTCTCCGAACGAAACCTCGAGTTCAACTGCCCCCAGCTGCAGGCCCGCATGAAGCAGGAACCATTTATCACGGTCGCATCTTCCTATCACTCCGGCCTTCAAAGCCGCTAGCCAAAACCATGCACACCCCTATGGCACTCTTCTTCTTCTTTTCTTTCCGTGTCCAAAGAAGCGGCGGTGTGCGTCTACACGGGGTGCGGAGACCTCGGCTGAATAGGTCTGCGCGTACACACACACGCTCGAGAAGTCATGAATGAGTTTACGGACAGATCATTTAACAGCTTTGTGGGGCGACACCTCCGGAACTTGCCCGCTCCACAAACATCCCCTTGCCCGCAGATTTTTTTTTTTATCTATCCTTCCCGGAGGAAGCACAGGAGCGAAAAGGATTTCCAACGGCCTCGGGAAGGGAAGGAAAAAAACACAAGCGTAAGGGAAAAGAACTTGAGAAATATCGCTTGTTGAGATCAGCGGGATTATCTGCCACCGAAATCCACCCAATGGACTTGTCTTGACCCGTCGCTTGGGACGAAGTCCGTGCTTGCGTCCCTGAGGAAAAAGACTGAGACCCCATGGGGGCAACTGTCCTGATAAAATCACGACCCTAGTCCCTCTAACCCTTTCTCGGCTATCGCGCCTGTGACAGCTCTCCCATCCTTAATTAAAACAACACGAGCAATCGCTATGCTTTGCGGGCAACCTATTTTCACTAAGGGCAAGGGTAGTCAAATAGTAAATACATGCCTTCGAGGAATTAAATGTTTCAAGACTGGTAAGCTTTGTATGATTTTTGCATGATAACTAGTGAATAATTACGTTTTACAAAACTGTTCTTACATAATTTTTAAAAAGACCTACCGTTTGGGTATTTCTCTCGTTTAAGTAGCTAGGACAAAATACTGATATTAAAAGTGTACTTGTTCTTATTAAAATTTACTGTGCAGTTAGCTTGCAAAAAATGTATGTTTCCGCCATCTGAAAATTACAGGATTACAAAAGTTCATCTCAGAAATAATTGTAAAAATGGTATACATTTAATATTTAGTGCAGTAGCGACGATGCTCAAATATCTGAACAGCATGCAGATTTTGTCACCAACTTAAAAAATAAAAGTCCTTCAAGAGCTGAATTTTGTTGTACATGTTACCCTCCCCTGTAAAATAAAGGAAATAAAGTTATTTTTTATTTCATTATGTATTTGTATCAAAGCCAATTCTACTTCATAGGTTTACGGAACACCAGTTATTAATTTGTAAACTTGTGAATACATGATCAAGTCATTGTTACATATTTAGACATGGATTGTGTTCTAAAAATAAGATTTGCGAACCTAAAGTGAATTACAACAGTATTTTTATAACATCTGAAACAAATTATTTATCAGTGGACTTCATGAAAATCGTAAATGTTTCAATTACGACATAATTATGCTTACGTGCTAGGAAGTTTTGAAAAGTAGGACCACAAATTTTTAACTTACTAAACCTAATATATCTTATTTTGCTTTTAAGTGAGCAACGGTATGATATTTCACTTAAGGTTTATTGTTAGATTTATTATAATTTTGACGGATGTGTTTGTGCAGTGACATTTCCAGATTATCTATATATTGGTATACTATACTCTCCCCTTAAATTTTTTTGCTATTTTTCATTAGAATGTACACTTGTTTATGTATTACATTACATGATAATGGGCCCGAATACTTTCGAAACATCTGAAGATTGTATTCACAAAGATTCGCTTGTGCGTACAGGTTAAGTATTGCTTTTAGCCAAGTAAGAATGAAATTGCTGTTGCAAACTAGAATTGCAGAGTTTACCATAGCAGGTTGAGTGTTTTTCAACTAAAAGCTGATGTAATTACACGAAATTTATTATGTGCTTATAGATTGTGTTTTTATTTTTCACATTTTATTAAGAAAAATGAGCAATAATTAAAACAATTTTTACTACAGTACAACACCCTTTCTGTATAATTCATTACAAAACTTTATTGAAGCATCGTATGTAACATTACTGGTAATAAAATCTTAACGTCTGTTGTCCACAGTTTAATCTTCAAAAATGTAATTGTTTTTTTTTTTTTTGGCGGTTTTGCTAATATTAGCCTGAATATTGCAGAATAATTGAATAATTTTTCTTGAAAATTAAACTGCGGTGAAAGGGACAAAATGTTTTGTCACAATCGTGACGCTACGAGATGCGTATTTTCGGTTTTACGTAGTGTTGACGATTGTTTGTGAAGAAGTCTTCAGAGCAGCTGAAGCCTCAAGGAAAGTACGGGTACACTTAACCATACTGCAGGTATGATTACGTTTGTGGCTGATATGCAAGACCGAGGGGGTATTTTTTTTTTTATTGGACCACGACTAACGCTGTATTATTTGTCTTAGCGGTTAAGTTTCTACTGTAACTGAAAGTATGTTTGGATTTTAACTAGCAAGAACTTGTAAAGTAGTTTGGAAAAAAAAATCATTTTACTTTAAATAATTGCACGAATAAGACTGTTCATCTTTGTATGTGTAAAGAAACATACCTTAATTGTATATTAAAGTAGTGTTCGACGTAATTGTATATCAACTTGAGCACCAAGTCGCTTTTTTTTTTTTTTTTCAAACTTTGATTCACTGACATTAATTGTCGTAAAGCAGATATTAAATTAGCAATCATTAAACAAAAATATTAGTTTTTAATTTTTTTTTCACAATGAAGTGCTTTTATAAACTGAACCACATTCGCAGAAACACACCGTTATAAGCATTTCAGACATATGGATACCAGGTGAATGCCGGGTATTGTGTAAATTTTTATCACTACAGGTCTTACTTATAAACTGAAAACATTCATGGCCCTATTTCATTCCAAGCAATGCCGTAATACTACGCAGATGAAAATAGTTCAATATAAAACGAGAAACATACTTCAAATATATTTCTCGTAAAAATTTATAACTTTTAATAACTTAAATTTTCCTCCAATGTGATAGTTACTATTAGTCAGATTTATGACTGTATTTAAATGTTGAGAAATGACGGTCTGAGAACATTGTACCAGAAGTAATTCACTGAATTTAGCTTTGGGTTCATTTGTCTTCTTTTTTGATATCGAATCTTTACAAACTTCAAAAATACAATGTATACTTTAAAAAAAATATAAACTGTTCCTCTATGCAAAACTCTTGTCTGTAAACGAAAACTCACTTCAGACGACGTACTAATTTTTTGAACACTACATGCGTAAAAACAACTACAAAAGTAACGTTGGCGACAAAACCATAACTATACTTTTCCAGCATAGGCCATGATGTTATTTATCTCATTAGAATCCAAACTGGCTATTATGTAATATAATAAAATATCATTATTTGCAAAAAAAAAAAAGGAAAGTGGTAGTGCAAGGTCAATTACATTACAGGTCAGACACTGGAGTACCCGCAACAATTAAGAAGCGCGGAAAAAGCTTGTCTTCAATCAATCCTGCTGTGTTGGAAAAGTACCAGTGAAACATGGCGGATGTCAACATGTTAGGCAAACATTGTGGAACTGATTGGCGAGAACTTCCGGAGCTTACATTCTACGAACAGTTACTCGACAACACCAACAATGATCAAAAAGGACCTGAAACAAATGAGACACAAAACCCGGAAAATATTGAAGACCTGAAGGGTTTTGTAGTTTAAAACTACATTTGTGTGAACTTTACTGATTTCGTAAAGGTTCATATAGCTTTCCTTATTGTTACTAAATGTCTAATCTGGTCAGATTATTGTTAAGTCGTATTGTACCAATCCCCACAGACCATTGTTAATTAATAAACAGTTGATATTGCTCTGCACATGCCAATGCTATGTTTACAGGACTATCATTTTCTACTTTGGCAATACAACTGCCTAGTTCATACAGTTGGCGACAAAACTCTCCTCCAACACATTTTCGTCAGTAACTAAGTATCTAATAGAATAACTTGTACTTTCTCTTCGAATAAGTTTATCAATGACCAGACACATTTATTTAGAGTTTTTGCATGTAACACTCTTGCAGTATGTTTTTCCTCATTTACCAATCCTATCTATATTGGAAAAGGAAAGTTTTGTTACTTATCTCCTCATTTACAAAATTAAATTTCTTTAAACGTGTCTTCTTTTAATGAAACACACGTTATACAAGCAAATTTATTTAGGCTATAGTCTATAAACTCAAAAAGGAATATATCTCATAAAAGAGAAATATTTTTGTGTAGCTTCCAAGTGCATATTTTATACACGCGACTTAATACTAGATTCCTAAGCCCGTGCTTACTCTCACAATACTCCACAGTCGTAGTAAACATTGCCTAAGGTTACATTGCTGAACGGTAGTCCGAAAATTTGAATAACTAGTCAAATAGTGGACATATGTGTTCAGTCAGTGCCCGTTTCTTTGTTACTACAAAAACATGCATAGTGGAAATATATTTAGCTGATGCACAAAAATAAACAGGCTCCTGTATATTAAATTAAAGTTATACTTTCACTTCGTAAGTGTTTGTTATATGTTGCGTGTTAAATTTGTAAATTCATTTTCCTACGTGATTAATATTTGTTTCCAAGAAGCCTTAAACAGTCATTCACAAGACATGTTTCAAATATGGAGAGAAGGAAACCATGATCCAAGAGAGGTTGTTAGTAGAGCTCAGAACCACATACGATGCAGTGCAACTCCGAGGGTTTATTTTCCTTTGTCCCGAGGTGTCCAGGCGATACATAACCAGCGCCCTATGAGACTACACTGTCTTCCCATACGCATGCGCAGTATGACACAAGGTCCGAGCCATCCCTCATCCCAAGCTTGTCCCACACTCCAGCGACTCTGCACAATGGCGCCGCGCTATAATCTCCAAGACTGCTCCTCTTACACGTCCGTCCTTCCAGAGTTCCTCCCTTGCTACCAATCATTATTCATCGTCGCTGCACCAGATACAAAAACGCAGCACGAGTCCTGGACACCCTCCACTCCTCTGAGCGAACAAGAAAAAAAAACACACACACACACGTAAGCATTCTTCAGATGCTGATGATTGAAAACAACCGCTCCGTGATTGAGAAGGTCAACCCCCGAACGAGAAAAGGTGTACAAAAAAGTCGTGGAGAAAAATAGTTTCTTCTTTCCGCTAGAATGAAAACACTTAAGGGAGGAGAATGGAAGGTTTTTTTATCCGTCGTGTTGTGTGTCTGAAAACATCCCCCTTCCACCCCTCCTGCCAGGTTGGAAGGCAGTGTGTATCTACTCTGGAAGAGTCACCTGACCGGAATGTCACAATGGCGAGGAGCAAAACCGCACTCCTCGGTGAGGTGCTGGGAAGAGGGGTTGCCACAATAACTCGCAGACCTTTCAGCCGGCCACGGGAGGAGATCGGGCAAAAAGGAGAGAGTAAGATGGAGATGATACCCTTGTTAGGCCGTCTTACCCCCCGCCGGCCAGGGACGTCAGGAGTTTAAGTCGATTAATGCGTTGTCCTAAGGTTCATTAATTTGACAAATATTTTGGTTACCGGGTGAGAAAGGGAGCGCGTTCGAGCCGTTACCCGAGGAGGGGCTGTCTGAAGAGAGGATCTTCTTGATGAAGTCGCTTTGTTCGGCGTGTGTACAGGGCCTGCCAGCGGTTAAGCGAATATTCTTCCGTGGCACTTCGCTGAATGTGAAATACATACACAGAAAGATCGCACGGAAGCTTCTATATAGCAATCGAATATCAGAACAGGGACTTCATCTGAATAGCATTTATTTCTCTCTCAAATGAACAGCACAGTTAGTAAAGAACGTCAATCAGAGATCTTAAAAAATTGCACGTAAGACGTCATTTCAAGAATTCAACAGGCTGTTTCCTTTTATATATTTCCTTACGACATATTACGTAAAACGTATTTTCCTTATTATTATTTTCGAGTTTATATTTAATAACTTTTTTTAAGTAGAACCCTAAAAGACTTAAATGCATTCTGTTTATCGTAATTATTGAATAAAATACGTAATCGTTCAAAATATCATCTTGTAAAATTCCGCTATTTTTTCTGTGGGAAATTCTCGTCTCTAAAGAAAAGAATTTACATTAAAAAAAATGTAACTTTCAAAATAAAATGTCCCTTGTGTACAAATAGAGTATGCTTCGGCATTTGTAATACTGAGTTACTACTCCAACTGTATATCATATTCGACGGTTACAAAAATTTAAGAAATTCTTCATACGGTACTATGTCCTATCATTTGATCATATCCTTTGACTAAACTGCAGTTTAACGACACATAATATATTGTGTATAAAGTAAAAATAATAGTTCCTGATAAAATTTTAATGTTTTTTTTTCGTAACGGCCACAATATAACAGGATAATTTTTTTGGCGTCAGTTTTGATATTTGGAAGCTATTATTTTTAATAACCTTTTACGTTTGTTTTAATTTATACTTAAACGTGGTAGTTATAATAAACCAAATTAGCTATGGAACAGGAATTAACGACCTCAAGTATTAAATTATTTAAAGATAGTACCATAACTGTTGTCACTTTCGTAGTAAAAACCATGATATTCCATATGGATTTCTGATGTGAGTAGGTTTTCTACAGCACAGTAAGCCCAATGGAGGTAACATTTTGAATAACTTTATTTTTTACACATAGACCTACTAATATAAAACTTTTAATATAGAAGATAATTGGAAATATTATGGTTTACACGGACTCCTGGCTAGTCTCCTCAGTTCTGTGATCACTTTGCCCTCAGCCACTTGTACATTCTGTTCGTTGGCTGCTGTTTCTTCTGAGTAGCCAGTTGTACATCTGACAAGGTAGCGTCAGAGTATTTAACGCAGGTCTGTAATTGGTCCACACTCCTCAAGGAAGTGCTTCATTAACTGGGACTCCATCGCTAAAGTAAGATAAAGTGTACAGAAAATTAAAATCTAAAAAATTTTCAAAAATAATTTGAAAAAGTTTTGATCCTCTTGACATAGCTTTCGATGTCAATTAAGTTATTTTAGGAATAATAATATTTGACATTACGGAAATAATAACGTGAACGTTTATGTATTTTATAGGGGCATTTAAATGTTTGCTATACTGCGTACTAGCTATGATAAAGTTAAAATTTCCTTATAGGTGGTTCAGGATTACTTGACAAACCGTAGTAATGTTTTCTCTTTCGGATAGTTTTTGGTTTGCTGCATTTTTTTCCAATGCATACAAAGCAACCTATGTAACAATTTGAATGTATTTATTATACCCTAAACTTTAGTGTCAAAATAACGATTATTACAGACCGAGTGCCAATTTTTAGTTATCAGTAGGGACCTGAAAATTTTGCGTTACTTTTGAACAGAATCTAGAATTCAAACTATAATACGTTAGTGTCTCTCCAACAATTGGTCACAGACTTATTTGACACCTCATAGAGGGCGCTGAGCGGATAATTAAGAAGAAGCATCTAAACGCAGTGAAATGGGCGTGAATTCAGTTACAGTTTTGTTATTAGCTGGCTTACTTCCAGGAAGTGACAAGTAAGTCAACGGCCAATTGTGAACGTGATACCTGCATTCTAGCTTACGCCTTAAAGAAAACTAAAATGTTCAGGTTTCGAGTTATCAGTAAATCGTCATATAAGTTTTTCAGACTTGAAAAAGTCTAACAAAAAGTGGTTTAATCCTATTAACTTAATATTTATGACAACAGGATATATTAATAAAATACTTTTTGTAACACCGTTTCAAAGCAGAAAAGTATTTTATACGTAACTTAAAATTAGAACTTGGCCTTTTTATTCATACCACCGTCCAATTGTTGCTGTGAATAGTAAACGTAACGGATTTCATTTCCGCGTTAGCTGCCACACCTGCTCGCCGTAACCGGAAGTTAGCACAGACGACGGTTTAAAAAATTACCCCACCCGTCGCGAAGATCCCATTTGCATACAAGACGCGCTATCTGCGCGAAATACGTGACAGTAAGGCGACGCAACTTCCAACGAGGTCCCTCGGCGAGTTCAATCAATAACTCTTCGCGAGACGTTCTGAAGAAGGCCTCAGAGCTCGCAGATTTGCCACAGCTGCGCGGTGAATACGGCGCGACCGAGCGGTTGACGCACGCGGCGCGATTAATCACGTTATAACCTTTCTGGAGGCAGTCGTCGTGGATCTGCGTGATGAATGGTGTGCCAAGTAATATTTGCTATGCTAATAGCAGGAAGTTTTGTTATACTCTTGGGCCCTTGATGATTTCTGGAGTGTGTGCGTGTGAATAGGCGTCGCGACATGAGACTTCCCGTTCCATCATTTCATAGGCTCGGAGTACGAGATGTCATCACCAGTCGTACACCTGCGTCGGTCGTTGGGCTTCTCATCCGTCAAGTTAATGAATTTCCCGTCGCTGGCTTTGACATACTTAACATAGTTATATTTGTCTTAGAAAAATGAGCAGGAAGAGAGGAAATTTGTTTACTTGCGGAAGTGACTGTCCGCATTTAATATTAAGGTACTCGCCTGGTGGCCGTGTGTTTGTGTGAGTGAGGCACGGCGCCTAGGGCGATGTTGACCGGCTCATCTGGTGCGGTATCATCTCTACCGCATGACACTGAACCGGCGTGCAGTGGTACCGTAGAACACTCGCCTGACTGAAACTTTCAGTGGTGGCCCCTATATTTTAATTGGTTAAAGGTTTTAAATAAAGTCCAATACACCTTTCTAATGTAGTTTTACAAGAATCCCTTCAGTGTTTGTTTAGATATAATAGATTGAAAAAGCCGTTTTTAGCCATTTTGAGGGGTTCTGAAATGGTCTTCCTAATCAACGTGATGTTTTGAAACTACTATTCCGATGTCGTTTGAAGTGTGTGTTCTTTTCGTAAATCCACTTAATAGATACGCCTTTAGTAGTTTCTTAGAAAAAGGAGTTCTGCTAGCACGCTGCAACGCTGATGGTTACAAGGCAGGCAGGTGCCTTAAAGTTAATGTTAAGCGATAATATCTAGCTACGTGCACTTATTTTCTGAAACGAAACCTTATTATTCAACGTTTTTAAGCCGAGGATTAGCATAAATGTCCGATTGCTGGAAGGTTCGACGCTTTTAGAATTCCGGCTCAAGAAGCGGATAAATGTAATTTCCTACTCAAATTCATATAAATTGTGTTTGAATCTTCACATTTTTTTGAAAGAATCATACTTTTTATATCGCCTGATGTCACTTGCAAAGCAATCTTCTCTGCGTGGTTTAATGGACATATTACTAACACAAACCTATCCCCAACAGCCGAACATTTAAGTGTAACTGATCAAAACATTCACTTCAAACAACCAGCAGGCTGTGGAAAGGGTGGTACGATATTGATCAAATGTAGACTAAGATGACGTGAAATTGTTGATGTAACGTTTTTGTTACATACTTTAACTGTAGTTCCGAAATTACAGATAGTTTAGTAGAATTTGAACTGAATAATAGTGAAATATGTGAATTTACTGAATTTGATACCTCTACCTGCTGTTTTCTAACTTTTTTTTCCTTAGTTATCACTGACAAAACAACAAGCTCGCCAGTGAAAAAACTTGTAATATTTTCAAACTGTCAAATTTCACTGGTTATAATTTAGAGTGTGTTGCTCTGATATACGGTTAGTGGCGAAGAGTCTTTGTGCAATGCCTTCACTTATTTGACAAATCAAAATTATGTTACTGACACACCAATCACTGAACATGAAGTTGGCCTCGGCGGCCGAGTAGTCAAACTACTAGACCTCCACCAAGGCGATCTGGGCTCGATACCCGTCGGGTACGAGGCCTGGATACTCGCATTTGGGAATCGTGCCTGCCGATATCGCTAATAGGTGGGTTTTCTCGGGGATCTCCTGTTTTTTCCCGCCCTTTTCATTCCGGCACTTCTTCATTGCAAAGACTCATTTAAGAGAGCGTGGTACATAATTCAACGCTAAAAGCATTAATCTATAACTGTAGGTTTATTGAAGCCAACTTGCGAAAATTAAACAGTAGCAATCCTAGACAATAGTTTTAACCAAAGTTTTAAGCAAAATGTTTCCATTGCTACGAACTTCTGAGGCACAATCTCTGACGCCGGAACCTCGTGCATTTAACTGCGGCGCAAGAGATCACGCGTAACGAATGAG